>BOPN01004017.1:37500-40000 GCA_017312705.2 Penaeus japonicus | reverse complement strand
TATACATATATGTATATATATAAGCATGTATATTTTCCAGCCATCGTTGTTGTACTGTTCTCCTTACTTGTGTCCAAACTATATCGTCTTGCTTTCTTAATCAATAGAGTTGCAAAGCTGTTCAATAATTCTCCTGTATTGCGTATCTAATCTATATCAATATCTTTAGAATAGATAGATAGATCGTATTCGTGTGTGTGTGCACGTGCGTGTGATAGCGTTTATGTGAGTGCAAACATTTAAACATAAGGGAGTTTACCCTTTCCTCTTCAAGGAGAACAGGACATTTCAGTTTTCAATCCCATCATAGTTTTTCGCTTATTTTATTGTTATCATCATCATAATTATGATGCGTACTCTTTTGATATCCACACAAATTAGTTGGTAATTCATAAAAGTAGTAGGATTAGTCAAGGATAAGCATCACAGAAATGTCGACACGTGTAGTAGAATAAAGAAATATATATTTCTAAAATGATATAGTACAGTACAAGAGGTCACCTCCCTTGTTTCTCTCTAATGGCCGTATCCCCCATGGCCGTACCCGCCGTGGCCTCCGAGTCCGTAGCCAAGGTTGAAAACGCTGAATGAAGTGCCGCCATGTCCATATCCGCCGTGTCCTCCGTGTCCGAATCCACCATGGCCATGACCCCCGTGTCCGAATCCACCATGGCCATAACCCCCATGTCCGAAACTACCATGGCCAAATCCTCCATGCCCATAGCCGAAACCGTGACCACCATGGCCGACATTGTGCCCGTGCCCACCATGGCCATAGCTAGGAGCTGCTAAACAGTAGCTGATTGCGACTGTCAACACCAACAGAGTCATGGACGCTTTCTGGAAAAGAGGGACAGAAGAATTATACTTTAGGAACTAAATTACTCTAGTGCTGAGATGAGGAAAGGTCCCGTAATTGTTAAACACTAGATCTTTTGATGAATTAACTGCTATATTTTCATATATATATATATATGTGTGTGTGTGTGTGTGCGTGTTTGTAGATATGTATATATATCATAAAGTGAAGGTTCCTAACGTCCACAGAACAGACAATGAGATAGAAATTAATTGATTTTACTTATATGTAAATAAACAATAGACAATATAAAATCATTATTTTCACAAGAAGAATTGTATGAATTCACTATATATTCAGTTTAACATTCATCAAAACCATTAATGCATTTACCATTGTGTTACAGTAAGCTGGAGCTGTACTAGTGATGGAGTAACTCTTAGTTGACTGTTGGCTGACACTGGTCTCCGTGGATCTTATATACACTTGAGACGATACGTGTAGACTCCCTCCTCTCCCCATGTAGTATGACTAATGGACGACCTTCGCACCGCATTATGTGCTTTCGACAAAGTCTCAGAACTCCAACGACGAGTAGAAAGTAGGCAAATGAACACATCAATGCGTACAGAACAGATTAACCCTTTGACTGATAGGAAAGGTCGGTCATTGTTAACTGTAGATCTATTCAATAATGAACTGGTGCTAGGTAGTCACACAAGCAGATAAATCAAAATCAACGACATCAGAGAACCATGCACAAGTGAAAAGGCATTGTGTGTGTGTAGATATATAGATATATATCATAAAGTGAAGGTCCCTCACGTCCACAGAACTGACAATGACAGAGAAAAGAATTCATTTTACGTTTCAACTAACGTATACTCCTAAAATATGTAAGGAATTCCCTTTTGGATTCCACTCGTAAATGACTTTCAACCGCATTATTCCAGTTTGAAAGTAAGCTAAACTGAATTTTTTATACTATACATTCTAGTCTTTCGTGTTAATTACCCATGTCTAACTGTTCTGCGAAACATCAGCCTGTACCTCGAACTCCTTAGATTAAACTAGCAGAACAAACGTTTAAGGTACATATAAAAAAATAATTGACACGTATGAGATCGGCCTGAATCACGTTGGGATGTTTCTACTCGTTTGTAGTAGAAAAAGATCGGGAAAGGGATAAAGAGTGAGAGTGAATGAGTGAGAGGAAGGAGAGACGAGAAAGTGTGAGACTGGGAGCGTGTAAGAGCGAGAGAGTGAGATAGATATTAAAAGATAATATGTGTATTTATACATGCGTGTGTGTGCATGTATGTATATATAGAGAGAGTATATTTACATATGTATAATATATACATATGTGTGCATATATAAACGATATATTCATGTGTGTATATATATAAATATATACATATGCACGTGTGTGTGTATATATTTATATATATGTATATGTATGTGTGTGTGTGTGCATGCTGAGAGAGAGGAGGAAGAGGGAGGATCTATGCCTATATCTATGCATATGTATATTTCCAAAGATAGCACTCCATGTGTTCTAACATCACGACCTATCATAAAGTTAGTACCACTGCCTCGTGCCAAATCATACAAGAGTCACGTGACACAGTGCCATCGAAGCTTATTAGTCTCCCGAAAAGGTCAAGGAATCCGGTCAGTCCCGAATTGGTGAAGGTCGTG
>BOPN01004017.1:5000-12500 GCA_017312705.2 Penaeus japonicus | reverse complement strand
AAGAGAAACGAAAACCCTATGGAAAGAGATGAACATATCCCAAAATATATCGGACATCCATGTCACCCTCATCCATCATCCAAAATACAAGAAAAATATTTTTTTAAATTCTCATAAACAACCTCGAAATACGTCACATCACACAACAGAATCCAAGAACCCCTACACCACACAACAGAATCCAAGAACCCTTACATAACACAACGGAATCCAAGAACCCCTGCATCACACAAGGGAATCCAAGAACCCCTACACCACACAAGAGAATCCAAGAACCCCTACATCACACAACAGAATCCAAGAACCCCTACATCACACAACAGAATCCAAGAACCCCTACATCACACAACAGAATCCAAGAACCCCTACATCACACAACAGAATCCAAGAACCCCTACATCACACAACAGAATCCAAGAACCCCTACATCACACAACAGAATCCAAGAACCCCTACATCACACAACAGAATCCAAGAACCCCTACATCACACAACAGAATCCAAGAACCCCTACATCACACAACAGAATCCAAGAACCCCTACATCACACAACGGAATCCAAGAACCCCTACATCACACAAGGGAATCCAAGAACCCCTACATCACACAAGAGAATCCAAGAACCCCTACATCACACAAGGGAATCCAAGAACCCCTACATCACACAAGGGAATCCAAGAACCCCTACATCACACAACAGAATCCAAGAACCCCTACATCACACAACGGAATCCAAGAACCCCTACATCACACAACAGAATCCAAGAACCCCTACATCACACAATAGAATCCAAGAACCCCTGCATCACACAAGGGAATCCAAGAACCCCTACATCACACAAACAAACCTAGACCACCATACTTCACACAAACAAACAAAAAAACCCTACATCACACAAACAAACCAAGACCCCCATACATCACACAACAGAATCAAACAACCCCATACATCACACAAACAAACCACGACCCTAATACATCACACAAACAAACCAAGAACCCCCATACATCACACAAGAGAATCCAAGAAGCACTAGAGAATCAAAAAAAAAACTACATCACACAAGAGAATCAAAGAACCCCAAGAGAATCCAAAAAAAAAAAAAAAACTACATCACACAAGAGAATCCACCGACGACTTGCCTGGAATGAATGCACGAAGATGATGACGAACTGAATCATCTGCATGGTAGTGAGGTACTTTTTCCACCAGAGGAAGGGCCTGACGCGGGGGCCCATCGCTGCCAGAAGGTAGTAGCTGTACATCACGACGTGGATGAAGGAGTTGAGGATGCAGAGCAGGGTGATGTGGCCTCCTGCAAAGTCGAGGGAGATGGGCGTTATTGATACGTATCCTTTTGGAAGGTCGAGGGGAAAGGGCGTTGTTGAAAGGTATCCTTTTGCAAAGTCAAGGGGAAAGGGCGTTGTTGAAAGGTATCCTCTTGGAAAGTTATGGGGAAAGTGCGTTATTGAAAGGTATCCTTTTGCAAAGTCAAGGGGAAAGGGCGTAATTGAAAGGTATTCTTTTGCAAATTCAAGAGAAAAGGGCGTTATTGATAAGTATCCTTTCGGAAAGTTAAGGGGAAAGGGTGTCTTCAAAGGGCGTTATTAATACGTATCCTTTTGCAAATTCAAGAGAAAAGGGATTTAAAAAGGGCGTTACAAAAATGTACCCTCTTGCAAAATCAAGGTGAAAAGGGCGTAATAAAGTGTTTTTTACTGATTCGATTCCCGACACAAAGTTACTGATCTGATATTCGATACAAGAATATTGATTAGCTGTGGGAGAGGTAGTAAGGAATATTGTTTATTGATTAGCTATTAATCACAAAATTTCTGATTTAAATTTAACCACTAACTTTTTGATAAACAGTTCATCATAAAGAAAATCTGATAAGTTCATCATAATATCATTGATTTTCTGTTTATTAAAAAAAAAGAAAAAAAAAGAAAAAAAAATAGCTAATCGCAGAATGATTGATTAAGTGTTCATCACAAAATTACTAATCAGCTCATCATAAAATTTCTGGGTATTTAATCGCAAAATTACTAATTAACAAATCATCACATATTTTTTCTCTGTTCCTCATAGAATTTCTGATTTGTTCATCACAGAATTTCTGAATTTATCATCAAAACATTCCTAATTTCTGAGTATTCATTCATCACTAAACATCTGATTACATGTAATTCATAACTTATTTTTTCCCTTGCCCTTTCTCTTCTCACATTTTCCCTTTTACATTTCATTCTTCATTGATAAAACCTCTATAAAACCTCTATAAAAAAAAAAATATATATATATATAATAAAATAACAATAAAAAAAAGGGCAAAGACAATATTTAATTAAAAATAGCACAATAAATACCTGGCTGGAAGCGCACTCCATTCCAGGTGCAAGCGGGCATGAGTGCATGATGACTCACGTGCAACAGGGAGATCATGTCATATTTTTTCCTCAACACAAAGAAAACCTGAAAATGAAATCGACGGTAAAAAATAGATATATATACAAAAAAAGAAAAGTGAAATTAGAAATCGCTCTCTAACCATCTTTTACGAGCGCAAGAAATCGTCCATTGTTTTTTTCCCCCTCTCAAAAAAAAAAAAAAAAAAAAAAAAAAAAAAAGGCTTTATATTTTCAAATTGCTCAATTCGCCTTCAAACTCAACTTTGCCATTAAAGCGGCCATGTTAGTATAGCGTCATTGTACTTACCGTGTCAAGGAAGTCAATCAGCTTGGAAAAATAGTACCAGTAGGTTGCGTGTAGCATCTGAGGGAGAGAGAGTCAGCATTAACACTTTGTCATGATTATTGTGTGTACGTGTATGTGTGTGTGTGTGTGTGTGTGTACGTATGTATATATAATATATACATATATACATAAATACATACATATGTATGTTTTTCTTTTCTTTTCTATTTTTCTTATAAATAAATATATAAATAAATATGTAAATATATATATATATATATATATATATATATATATATATATACCTATATATGTATGTATGTATGTATATATGTATATATATGTATATGTATATATACACACATATATATATATATATATATATATATATATATATATATACATATGGGTAATCACCTATGTCACACATAATGTACTTGCCTACACAAGTACAAGAATATATATCACATCAATAACATCACTATGGGATACATGCCGAACCAAAGACACATTCTGTCACACATGCACACGGAAGCGCACCCCTCAGGCACACACATTCGAACTTACAGGCACACACGCATTCACACACACACACATATACACACACATGCACACTTACACACACACACACACACACACACACACACACACACACGTACGTACACACACACACACACTCACACACAAACATATATACACACGCACACACACACACACATTATATTATGTGATTTGTGTATATTCATATATAAGTCTATACATTCATACATACATATATATGTATATATATAATATATATATAATATATATATATATATATATATATAATATATATATATATATATATATATAATATACATATAATAAATATATATATATATATATATATATATATATACATAAACACACATACATACATGTACATACACGTACACACATACACGAACAAACACACACACACACAAACAAACACGCACACACACACACACACACACGAACAAACACACACACAAACAAACACACACACACACACGCACACACACACACACGAACAAACACGTACACACACATACACACACACAGCATACACCCATCAAGCACGCCAATGCAGACGACCTCAACTTACCCTCGTGGCCCTCGGATCATCAGAGAAGTCACACGCTTGACACCGGAAGGAGTAGAACCCGAACCATCCGCCCATTCCCAGCTGAGGAGGAGAAGGGCGTGATAAACGAGGGGAATGGGGAAAATGAATGATAAAAGGGGGTGAAGAGCGAACGGGTGTGATGAAAAGAGGGAAGAGGGAAGGGAGTGGTGATGGTGGTAGGATAGAGGGAGGGGCTTGGTTATAGGAAATAAGGATGGGCGTGGTTATAAGGAAAGAGGAAAGGGCGTGGCAAAAGGAAAGAGAAGGGCGTGGTAATAAGAAAGAGGGAGGGGCGTGGTAATAAGAGAGCGGAAAGTGTGTGGTTATGGGAAAAGGGGGAGGGGCGTGTTTATAGGATGGAGGGAAGGGCCTGGTAATAAGAAAGCAGGAAGGATGTGGTAATAGGATAAAGGAGAGGGTGTGGTAAAACGGGAAAAAGAAAGAGCATGATAAAAGGGGAAGAGGGAAGGGAGGGAAGAGAGTGATATCAAGGACAGCGCGTGATAACAGGGGAAAAGACACATGCATGAGAACGAGAGGAGGAAAGTGCATGAGAGGGACAACCTTCATGATACGAGGGGAGAGAAGAGGGCTATCTCATGAGACGAAATGAATATCGAAATTCAATATATAAACATCTAACATGAATATTCAATATAAAACATCCAAAAACTGACATTCAGAATTAAATATCTTGCTACAAAACCATAAAAAAGATATCAAGATATTAAGAAACGTAACGATACACAAAGACACAAAGACAACCGACCCAAACCAGAGGGTCAAGCCAGACCTCCGGCTTCTCCCTTACCTCGAAGACCAACCAGGAGCAGAAGACGACCTGGAAGGCGTTGTAGGCGACCATGAAGGGGCGTAGTCCCGTGAAGGGCTTCCTGTTCTCCATCAGCTTAGGGCCGAGCCACGTGGAGCCGAGGACGTAGGCCAGGGACATGACCAGCGTCGGCACCTGCGACTGCATCAGGATCCAGGACTCCTGCCGGGGGTCGGGGGGCACCTCCGAGGACAGCATGAGGTTCCAGTAGAGCATGTTGCCGACGCACAGCAGGACGCCCGTCGTGGGGTTCACGCCCACCTTGTTCACTTTTTCTGCAGGCGCATTTCAGGGTCTAATCATATATATTCATATACATACATATACACACGCACGTACGTGTGTGTGTGTGTGTGTGTGTGTGTGTGTGTATGTGTGTGTGTGTGTGTGTGTGTGTGTGTGTGTGTGTGTGTGTGTGTGTGTATATATATATATATATATATGTGTGTGTGTGTGTGTGTGTGTGTGGGTGTGTGTGTGCAAGGGAATCCAAGAACCCCTACATCACACAAGGGAATCCAAGAACCCCTACATCACAATAAACAGAATCCAAGAACCCCTACATCACACAACGGAATCCAAGAACCCCTACATCACACAACAGAATCCAAGAACCCCTACATCACACAATAGAATCCAAGAACCCCTGCATCACACAAGGGAATCCAAGAACCCCTACATCACACAAACAAACCTAGACCACCATACTTCACACAAACAAACAAAAAAACCCTACATCACACAAACAAACCAAGACCCCTCATATCACTACACAACAGAATCAAACAACCCCATACATCACACAAACAAACCACGACCCTAATACATCACACAAACAAACCAAGAACCCCCATACATCACACAAGAGAATCCAAGAAGCACTAGAGAATCAAAAAAAACTACATCACACAAGACAGAATCCAAGAACCCCAAGAACTACAAAAAAAAAACTACATCACACAAGAGAATCCACCGACGACTTGCCTGGAATGAATGCACAATAGAAGATGATGATTAACTGAATCATCTGCATGGTAGTGAGGTACTTTTTCCACCAGAGGAAGGGCCTGACGCGGGGGCCCATCGCTGCCAGAAGGTAGTAGCTGTACATCACGACGTGGATGAAGGAGTTGAGGATGCAGAGCAGGGTGATGTGGCCTCCTGCAAAGTCGAGGGAGATGGGCGTTATTGATACGTATCCTTTTGGAAGGTCGAGGGGAAAGGGCGTTGTTGAAAGGTATCCTTTTGCAAAGTCAAGGGGAAAGGGCGTTGTTGAAAGGTATCCTCTTGGAAAGTTAAGGGGAAAGGGTGTCTTCAAAGGGCGTTATTAATACGTATCCTTTTGCAAATTCAAGAGAAAAGGGAGTTAAAAAGGGCGTTACAAAAATGTGCCCTCTTGCAAAATCAAGGTGAAAAGGGCGTAAGAAAGTGTTTTTTACTGATTCGATTCCCGACACAAAGTTACTGATCTGATATTCGATACAAAATTACTGATTAGCTGTGGGAGAGGTAGTAAGGAATACTGTTTATTGATTAGCTATTCATCACAAAATTTCTGATTTAAATTTAACCACTAACTTTTTGATAAACAGTTCATCATAAAGAAAATCTGAAGAGTTCATCATAATATTGATTTTTTCTGTTTATCAAAAAAAAAAAAAAAAAAAAAAAAAAAAAAAAAACAATAGCTAATCGCAGAATTATTGATTAACTGTTCATCACAAATTCAGTGATTAACTCATCATAAAACTACTGATTAGCTCATTGCAGGATTACTGATTAACTTATCACAAAATTACTAATCAGCTCATCATAAAATGTCTAGGTATTTAATCTCAAAATTAATAATTAACAAATCATCACATATTTTTTCTCTGTTCCTCATAGAATTTTTGATTTGTTCATCACAGAATTTCTGAATCTATTATCAAAACATTCCTAATATCTGAGCATTCATTCATCACTAAACATCTGATTACCTGTAATTCATAACTTATTTTTACCCTTGCCCTTTCTCCTCTCACATTTTCCCTTTTACATTTCATTCTTCATTAATAAAACCTCAATAAAAAGAACAATAAAGAAATGAAAAAGGGCAAAGACAATATTTAATTCAAAATAGCACAATAAATACCTGGCTGGAAGCGCACTCCATTCCAGGTGCAAGCGGGCATGAGTGCATGATGACTCACGTGCAACAGGGAGATCATGTCATATTTTTTCCTCAACACAAAGAAAACCTGAAAATGAAATCGACGGTAAAAAATAGATATATATACAAAAAAAGAAAAGTGAAATTAGAAATCGCTCTCTAACCATCATCTTTACGAGCGCAAGAATTCATTGTTTTTTTCCCCCTCTCAAAAAAAAGGTATTTTATATTTTCAATTGTTGAATTTGCCTTCAAACTCAGAATCTTTGCCATTAAAGCGGCCATGTTAGTATAGCGTCATTGTACTTACCGTCAAGGAAGTCAATCAGTTTGAAAATATACCAGTAGGTTGCGTGTAGCATCTGAGGGAGAGAGAGTCAGCATTAACACTTTGTCATGATTATTAAAAATGTGTGTGTGTAAATATATATATGTATATATAATATATACATATATACATAAATACACATACATATGTATGTTTTTTCTTTTCTTCTATTTTTCTTATAAATAAATATATAATAACATGTAAATATATATATATATATATATATATATATATATATATATATAAGTATACATATGTATATGTATATATATATATATATATATGTATATATATATATATATATATATACACACATATATATATATATATATATATATATATA
>BOPN01004016.1:135000-138967 GCA_017312705.2 Penaeus japonicus | reverse complement strand
AGACAGATAGATAGATAGAAAGAGAGAGAGAGAGAGAGAGAAAGTGAGAAAAAGAGAGAGAGAGAGAGAGAGAGAGAGAGAGAGAGGGAGAGGGGGGGGGGGGGAAGCAAAGGAAGACGAGTAAACAAAGAAAAAAAATGAGAACGGTTGAAAACTCAAAGATATGCAAAAGAGAATGAATGAAAGGGAGAAAAATATATGCATGTGCCAATGTGTATGTACTCATGTAAAGGTGTATCTACATGTATGTAGATATGCATCTATGTACATACACGTGTACACATATGCACATAAATCAGGACAAAAAAAATCTTGCATCAACTGTTTTAACACTGTTCGGTACAAATATGGATGTTCCTTTAGCTCCCCCTTAACCCTTTCCCGACGGGGCACTCGCTACGCGAAGACCCCTATGCCGGGCGATTGCAATATTGCATTGAAATCGTCACACTGGCATGACGCCCCGGCATCGGGAGTTTGGCTGTGTCACACGAGTGTGACGCACCGTCGTCATAGGGTTAATGATGGTATTGAGGTCATATCAGTAGTTGACATACATTTGCAAACAATTGATTTAATTGTAATATCCCCAGGCAACACCATAATAGTTAAGGCAATAATTACAAACAACAGGACTACAAACATAGACAAAAGAAATAAGACTACAACCCTAATAAGGAACCAAAACAATATTTACTACTTTACTAATTAATTAGCACAAGTGAATGATACCAATACAATCAGATTTTTAAAGTCACAACATGGACATTCTGTGACTAAGGATTCCCCTTAATTTGTGATTAGCGAGTCACAGACGAGGCTGTGCTAAGTTCCTTCCTGGATAGGTTTGACCAGGCTGTGCTAAGTTCCTTCTTGGATAGGCTTACTTAAGTTTTACGTTGCTTTGTTTAGGTCGATGGCTTGTTGACTTGAGTAATAAGGACACAGCCCAGGGGAATGCAGTTTAATTGGTAACGATTACCACTGAGGTTGTTCCACCATCAAGGTCCATCAGGGTCACCACATTACATTGGTCCACTTTTCCTATCATGTATCCTGGAAAAGTCAGTCCTTGGTAGCTAAGGGGAGTCCTGTTCTTCTTTAGTTTAGAAGAAAATGTGACCTAAAACACAGACTGAATTTTTCTACTTCACTCTGAACTCAGTTGGGGTCAGTCCTCGGTGAACCTTGACTCAACAGCTGTGGAACAATCTCCTATTTGACCTTCAAACACAAGTGTATGAAACTAACAGTGTTAAACTTGCTGGCTGAGTAGTCTTTCTCATAAACTATGCAATCTCCCTTTGGCTGGAATGCCACCACTTCCCTCATCCATAAACCCTTATATATATAAATCCTCTCACTGATGACTGTCTTAAATGAAGTACCAAGCTAGGTTGAGAGTCCTCTCTTATGGCTATCATGAGGCATTTTATTACATCATCATCAGTTACCTAAAACAAGCTATATGTTAAGTGCTCATACAATACAGTCAATTAGGGAGAGACCCTGTGTGCAACATTCAAATAAGTTCCAACTGTATAGTTCCTAGGAAGACAATTATTTCCATGACTGAAAAACTAATATAATTATTATTAAAAAAAAAAAAAAAAAAAAACTGGCACACTTTGGTATAAATTGTAACCCATGCAATATAAAGGTAAACCCATGATAACTAATCATGGTCCACGGATCTACATAACAAGCCATGGTATGGCCTCCGCTCTTCATTCTGTAGCAATGGTCAAAAGACCTCCCATATAAAGTCTATCATGATAGAGCTAGATCTCCTTGATGACTGATCATCAAACAGGGACTAGATTTATCTTGCTCCTTGTTTCCCATGCTATTGTAAACAATTAACTTTTTTTAAAGATGAACAAATAAGAAATCACAAAAGAAAAAATGAATTTCATTGAAAAAAAAGGAACTTGCAAAGGTATTACAAATGGCATTTAGCTACACAGAAAAAGTTAATGATACCAACTAAGTATCATGCATTGCTTGTTATGTATACTGACATGGTACATTTTTAGTCCAATGACATCTATGACGACAATACTAGCAGTAATTAACAAGCAACTGCTGACGCTCCATGCTCCAACACAAGAAGACAGAGCCTATACACAGCCTAGATGTTCCACTGTCCCTTATGGAACTTTAGCATGAGCTTCATATATGGCTATATGCCATAAATATTTAGAGGGAATTATCCAGAAATGGACAGTGAATGCACTGATAAAATTAGTAGTGGCAAAAAAAACACATAAAGCAACAACATTAGGTATAGTAAGAAACGTGCAAATTTGTGTTTTGGCAAAGCTGTTGCCAAATTGCAGATGCTATTGCATCATCTGATGCAATATCATTCAGAACAATTTCCTATTTTTCTCCCATTTCTTTAGTTTACCATGCAATTTCATAAGCATACTTCAAAATCTCCCTACTTTGGATAATATCAACCTCAGAGATGGCTGTGCTCACCAGACCTAAACTGTCTACCGGCATCTAAGACACTGGTCTTTCGGAATAGGTACCAACAAAAAACAAGAGCTAAATACATGAAAAACTAAGAGGTAAATGCATGAAAAACAAGGAAAATAAAAAGAAATTAAGGAAAGGGCAATGATACATCTTTTCAGAACAAAAACAATAATATAAATTGACACTTTTGTTCAAATATGATGATAATAATGATAATAATGATAATAATGATAATAATAATTAAATTATTATAATGATAATAATAATTAAACAATTATAATGATAATGACAAAAATCAAAAATAATGATAATAATGATAAAAATCATTAAAATAATCATTATAATAATAATCATAAAAATAATGATAATGATATTGACAATGATAATACCAATGATAACAATAGTAATAACAATAACAATAACAATGAGAATGATGGTAATAATAGCAACAATGTTGAGTGATTAATTAATAATAAATGATAAATAATAAATGATAAATAATAAATGATAAATAATGAATACTAAACAATGAATAATGAATAAATGATGACTGATGAACAATGAATGATGAATAATTAATTAAAGATTAACAGTTAAAGTAACAGCAGCAAATAATGTCCAAAGAGGAAAACAGAGAGAATGACAGTCTGAGAACACAACTGCAACACAAAATAAGTGCAAAAACTCAATAAACACTGCAACCAAATAATACCAAATGGCATAGATAAATACCAAGTGCAATAATCCATAAACAAAAAATTGTTTAACAATGAACAGGGGAGATAAAGAAAAAAAATATGTAGGTGCGAGTATTTACATAAATGTCATATTTTTTTCATGAAAACAACAAAATATTCGACACATTCGACCTTTTTCCCAGATTAAAGCAGAAAATTTCGACAAAGAGTAGATACGCTCAGAGCTAAAGAATAATTGACGGAAAAGATGATGAAATACGTAAGGAAAGATAATGGTCTATTGTATAGAGATAGAAAATTATTAAAGAAAATACGTGGAGAAAATAGAGAACAAAATAAACTCACCTTAGTTTCTCGTCCTTCCGGGATTTGTAAAACGGAGAAAAAATATGTAAAAAAAAGAAAAACAAAATAAAAAAAGTCCCGAGCGCTTAAAAATTGCCAAGAAGCAAAAGATCTTTTCTCCCTTGCACTTCCAACTTCCTCGAGTTGCTTTTGTGTCTTTATTCCTCTCTCTCCCTTACTCTCCTTTATTCTCCTCCCTTTTCTCACTTCCTCCTGACATCCATCTTCCTTTCCTCTTCCTCCACGGTTCGGTTTTATCTCGCAATCGGGGGGAAATTGGTCATTTTAGCGCGGCGAAAGAGAGAGAGAGACGCAGCGACACCATACCTTTCTTCACCACCAAGGTAAAGCAAGTGACGATCGCCTTGCGCACTGCACGGGTAGTGGGGCGAAAGTAGGAAGTGGAGCCTGTTTTCTGTCACAAGTCATTCATCCAGTGG
>BOPN01004016.1:95000-100000 GCA_017312705.2 Penaeus japonicus | reverse complement strand
TATATATATATATATATATATATATATATATATATATATATGTATATATGTATATATATATATATATATATATATATATATATATATATATATATATATATATATGTATATATGTATTTATATTTATATGTATATATGTATATATATATATATATATATATATATATATATATATATATATATATATATATATATATATATTATATATATATGTATATTCATTTAATGCTTCAAACCACACTTGGCAATTATTAATTTCATCCTAAACAATAAACAACTCGATAAGAATTAATGGCATGTTTCTTACCTTGCTGATGACGTTGTTATAATTATCTTTTTTTTTTCTTCTTTTCTCCTCTCTCTTATATCGTGTTAGACGGAGAGTCAATGAAAGATTTATGGTTATTATTAGAATCTTCACTTCCTTCTTTCAATGTTGATTCGAGAGGTATATAAAACGAGAGAAAAACACTTGTATTACGTTGTCTGAGTCACTGTCTGGCGAGGCGAAGTTACTTAAATATTTTTGATTTTGTTATTGCAAGCTAGACCCGTGCCAAGGATTCAACACCTCTTAATTCAAACACTTTGGATATTTCATCTCAATCCACATTGATGATAGGGCAATCGAAACACCGAGGTACTTCATAAATGCCCAAAGATTCCTCAAAGCATCCTTAAACAGCTGACTTGGATCTTGCCAAGTCCAAGTCCTTCATCCCGGCAGGAGAGCGACGCGACAAAACACCTCCTCACGTCTTGACTCCCAGGCGGCCGAGAGCAGACTGGCGGGCGGGGCGACTTGTGAGGCGACGAGGACCTGCCATGGCGGAGTCTGCTCACTCGGCCTCCTTGGCTCCGTCCTTTCGTTGGCATTCTTTGCGTTTCTTTTCCGGTTATCGCTTTTCCCGCCTTCGTGGTTATGCCATGTTGTTGTTTTATTGGTTATTGTCTTTATCTTCTTATTCTTCGTTATCCTGGTCTTTCTTTCTCTAATTCTACTGGCTCTGAACTTTGGTTCCCGTTCATTTTTTTTTTCGATTATCTCTCCTGCCTTATCTTTTGTCTTTGACTTTTGTTTACGCGTTGTTCCTAACCTTGACCTTCTCTTATCATCCTCTTTCGCTCACTCTCAACCTCTCTCTCTCTCTCTTTCTCTCTCTCTATCTCTCTCTCTCTCTCTCTCTCTCTCTCTCTCTCTCTCTCTCTCTCTCTCTCTCTCTCTCGCTCGCTCGCTCGCCCTCCCCCTCCTTCCTCCTCCCCCCAGATCCTGACTGCTTGATGACCATTCCTGTATTCACACATCGTCGTCTTATGCAAAAAGAGTTATGATAAGAATTTGCAAAATTATCAACAGGGAAAGCGTTGGTAAGTGTTGTATTTGTGGTAGAAGCAACAATGTAGTTGTAATAGTAGTGTTGTAGTTGTGGTAGAGGCAATTGTGGCGATGGTGATGGTTATAGTAATGGTAGTAGCAGTTTTGGTAGTAGCAGTAGTAGTAGCAGAAGCAGTCGTAGTAATTATGGTAATAGAAGAAGCAGTAGTCGCAATACCATGAGTATAGAAGCAACAGTCGTAGTAACTAATATTATTATTATTGGTAGTAGTAGTAGTAGAAGCTGCAGTTGTAGTAATAGTAGTAGCAGTAGTAGATATATAAGTAGCTGTACCAAATGAACCTAGAGAAAGAAGCCAAAAAAATAGTTATGGCAGTAGCAAGTAAATATTGTTGCAGCACTAGCAATTGCAATGGTGAAAAAGTAGTTGAGAGGGTCGTAGTAGCAACAGAAGTAGCAATGGAGCCTGTCAACAACAACAGTAGTCTAATTTCGTGTAGATAGTCAAACCTCTCTGCACGTCGGTCTAGCTATAACTTTGCTATTCCTTGTCCATTTTCTATTAATTTATCCCTCCCCCCGCAATGCCCCCCTCCGCCTCTCCCCCCACCGTCACTCGCCTTTGACGTCATGAGCCAGAGGTGAGCGTGCCAACCACTCTCTCCGCCCCCTCTCATCCTCCCCCTCCCCTCTCCCCCAAGCCTTCGTCCATCCCATCCCTCCCTCGACCCTACCTGTCCATACCTCCCCCCTCCTCCCCCTACCTTCCATATCCTCCTTCCTCCCCTCCCTTCCCCATCATCTTCACCTACCCTACACCTCCCCCCTCACCCTCGCCCCTCCCCTTCCCTGACCCAGTCCCCAAGCCCCCCCACCCGTCCCCCGCCAGTCCCCAGGGGCATCCCGTGCTCGAGCAACAGGACGTCGAAGGGAAGCCTCCCGCGGCAGGACTCGCCTCCCGCTCGCATCCTTCGCCTCATACGCCTTTTTTCCCTCTTCCTCTTCCTCTTTATCCTATTCTTTTGTCTTCCCTCCTTCTCCTCACCTTCCTTTTTCTATTTCCGTTGATTGTTTTTCGCTTTCTCTTCTTGTTTTTTTCATATTTTCCTTTTCATTCCCTTCCCTTCCTCCTCTTCTTTCTCTTATTTTTCTCATTTTCCTATTTCTTCTTTCTTCCTCCTCTTCCTTCCTTTCTCCTTTTCTTTTCCTTGCTTTCCTCTTCTTTCTCTTCTACTTCTTCCTTTTCATATTTCTATCTCTCTTCCTCCTGCTATTCGTCTTCCTTTTCCCATTTTCGTCTTACTTCTCCTCTTTCTCCTTTTAATATTTCCCTCTTCCTCCTTCTTTTTCTCCTCTTCTTCCTCCTTTTAGTATTTTCCTCTCCTTCCTTTTTCTCCTCCTCTTCCTCCTCCTCTTCCTTTTCTTTCCCCTTCTCTTTCTCCTCCTCCTCCAGCTCCTCCCCTTCTCTTTCTCCTTCTCTTTCTCCTCCTCCTCCAGCTCCTCCCCTTCTCTTTCTCCTTCTCTTTCTCCTCCTCCTCCAGCTCCTCCCCTACTCTTTCTCCTCCTCTTTGTTTCTTCTTTAAGTTTTTCTCCTTTCTCATTCTTCTCTTTTTCTCTTCTCCTCCTTTATCTTGTCCCTTTATCGTCCTATTCTTCTTATTCTTCCTTACCTCATACCTTTTGTTTTACCCTTCGTTTACTCATACTCATCACTGTACTTATTTCTTACCCTTTTTACTTATGTTTACTTACTCTCTAAACCTATTCTTTACTTACTTTTTACTTATGTTGACTTTCTTCTTAACTTATTCCGTACTTGCTTCATTTTTCTTTACGTTTATTTACTTTTGAACTTGTCTTTTTCATTCACTTTGTACTTACTTGTACTACTTTTATTTATTTTTTACTTACTTTTTGTGCAAACTGTTTTTTTTTTTTTTTACTTCACCTTTTAAATTCACTTATTTACTTACTTTTACTTTCTTTTTTTACGCAAACATTTTCACTTATTTTTTGCTCATTTTTTACTTTACCTTTTAAATTCACTTATTTACCTACTTATATTTGCTTTTTATTTACTTTTTACTTACTTAAATTTACTTTTTACTGACTTCTTTAACTGATTTACATTTACTTTTACTTTTTTACTTACTTCTTTACTTACAAATTTAATTTCCTTTTTCACTTACTTTTATACTTACCTTTACTTACTTCTTTGCTTACTTACACTTTCTTTTTTACTTACTATTTTACTTACTACTACTAACTTTGACTTATTTCTTTACTTACATTTCCTATTTTTTTACTTACATTTACTAACTATTTTACTTACACTTGCTTACTATCTTTACCCTAATCCATCTATTCTCCTTCTTGCTTCCCCTATTCTCGCTCTCCCTCTCTTACTCCTATTTTCATTCACCCTCTCATCCCACCATCTCTGTTCTAATAGCAAGCATCCTATTCTTTCATTTTCCTTTTCATCGCAAAGAAACAAACAAAACGAAACAAACAGCAACGAGGACAACAATAACAACGACAGTGAAAACTGCAACGTCATCATCCACGACAATGGAGATGCCAGGATAAAAGGGGGAAGAAAACCGTGGTAATAAAAGTGACAAACATGGATAATGAGGAAAAAATAGGGGGTGGCAGAGAGAGAAGGAGGGGGAGGGGGGGAAGGGAGAGGGAGAGGGGAAGAGAAAGGAAGGGAAGGAGGGGGAGGAGTAGGGAGGGAGAGGGGGTTGAGAGGGAGGCCGGGTGGGCGGGAGAGAGGGGGAGAGGGAGAGAGAGAGAGATAGAGAGAGGAAGGGAAGGAGAGGGAGGGAGGGTGGGAGAGAGAGAGGGAGGGGGGAAGGGAAGGAAAAAGAGAGAGAGAGAGGGAGGGACAGAGAGAGAGAGAGAGAGCAGCGAGATAAATAGATAGAGGTAAATAGACACATTGATAGGGATAGAGAGAGAGGGAAAAACAGTGAAGGTCCTAAAGTCTCCAAGATCCGCGTTGTTGTGGTCGGTTACCCCATCAAGATGAACACAGAAGGAATTCTGGGAAAGAAAATGATTTGAAGACGGATGCAGAAATATTTGGGCGAGATTGTAACAGGAAGGGCAGGGGAAGGGAGAGGGAAATATACGCATGAAAAGGAAGGGCGAAAGAAGGATAAAAAGAGTGACAAACAGAGAGGAAGGGAACGGGGAAAAAATACTAAGTGAGAAAGGAGGGACAGAGATCGGCGAGAGAAAGAGAGACAGGCCGAGAGAGAGAAAGAAAAATTGATAGAGTAAGATTGATGACTGGATAAACATAAAAAGAGGCAAATAATATAGAGAGACAGATAGACAAACAGACAGATAGATAGATATATGGAGGGGAGATAGATAGATAGATAGATAAGAAAGAGAGAGAGAAAGAGAGAGAGAGAGAGAGAAAGAGAGAGAGAGAGAGGCAGACCAATGAATACATAAACAGCCAAATAAAAACGAGAGAAAGGCAGAGAGAAGGAGAAATAGACATAGAGAGAGAAAGAGTACGTGCCTCCCGTCTCGTTTCCCTCTCCGGATCGAGGTCAGTAAGCGGCACAAGGCAGCGCCACGAATCCGGAATGGGTGACCGTCTGCAGAATCGGGATTTCCCTAATGGTTCCTATTGCGCAGCACTGT
>BOPN01004016.1:60000-70000 GCA_017312705.2 Penaeus japonicus | reverse complement strand
AGTAACACAAAGTTTATATTAACGGTTAATCAAATTCAAGGACTAATGAAGGTTTCATTCCAAAACAGTGGTGCCCTTGACTTTAACCAGAACATGATGTATGTTGTATGTTTTATATCATTCTTTCTAGAGTGCTAATGTGCTCTAAAAACATTTACACTTTCATCCCAATCATTATTGGATGAATAGCAACATGTTCATTATTCAGGAACCATGCTTTAGATGTGTGTTTGTGCCTTAGAATGGATCTGTAAGTATGCACATTCTATTACTGAATGAAGATTGTAAATTATTTCACTACTGAAAACAATAGAGATCAACTATTTCTTTGCTTCTAAAACAAGGAAACAAGCAAAATTCACTTGTGGAAAAGCAATGCGTACTCTGTCTAATTTCTACTACAGTTCCCTCTCACCTACTGGGACAATCCAATATGATTGCAAATTTCAGGATAAAAGATACATTTAATAAGTATTCTGATGTAGGATTTTATTAAAGGGCTAAGCACAGGCTGGTTATTTTGACACAGAAAAAGCCAAAGTAATCTTGGAATCCAAATGTTTATTATAAGAAACATCATTCCAGGATATATTTTAAATATGTAAAATTATATTTAATAATTTCATTGATTGATCTAAATTTGGGAAAAGGCAAATATTTTTTGCTAGAACGAATGTTGCCAATAATTGCAATGGTAATTCTAGCAGTAAAAATAATCATAGTCATAATAATGTAAATTGCAACAGTTCTTTCAGTGATTACAAAAAAACACAAAGAGGAGTAACACCTCAAAGAAATACAAAATCTGCCTTTAGCTCGCCTCCCTATTTACTTTTGTGATTCCATCCTCCAAGACTAGAAAACAAAAAATCAACAACACTAAAAGTAAAAAGAAAGAGAGGTTCACAATGGCTATACAAACTGTTGCAACTTAACAAGATGCCAACATCTCAATGGGTGTTCTTTAGTAAGCATTTTGTAAATATTGTGTGTCTGTGCCGCAGCTCCGTTACGCCTTTGCTGCTCCCGTGGCTGCCTGCTGCTGCTGGATGGCCGCCAGCTGCTGGTCTACCTTCACCTCCATGATGTCCATCACAACTGCAAAGGAGGAGGTTCCATTGTCAAGGCACTGTCACTTGTCATTAATTATATTCTGAGGAAGATAAGTTTCAGAATATCAATAGGCCAACAACCCTACAGTCAGAGATATATCTTTATTGAAGAATATCAATAATTGCAATGGTAATTCTAGCAGTAACAGTAATCATAGTCATAATAATAATATAAATTGCAACAGTTCTTTCAGTGATTACAAAAAGACACAAAGAGGAGTAACACCTCAAAGAAATACAAAATCTGCCCTTTAGCTCGCCTCCCTAATATCAACCCAGTGACGACAGATGGCATCTATGCATGCCACAGCAGGATGGGCCCAATTTCCATACATGCCATGACAATGGTGGCTGCTCTCTGCTCTGTGCACTATACAGGCTTGATACTAGTTCTTGAGCTACAACCTTATATAGTTATCCTAAACCTTTGTTCCTCTATTATTTTATACTACAACAACCAGATTTACCAATTCAGAGATAAGGGGAAAAAGAAATGTTCCCCACACCACTAATTCTTAGGGAGTGCAGGTGACAGGTGGTCACTGTATAATTATATCATTAGATTACCCCAGGTTATCCCTTGTAATTAGGTCCTTCCAAGGTGTGATACATATAGCCCTGCAAGGACCAGATTATTAAACAAACAATCACCAGCAAGAAACTTCAACATTTGGTCTCAATTAGTGCAATGATCCCAGTTGCTCTGTTATAATCAGCTGAGAACATGTGTGTGTATTTGTAGCTAAAAGTGTATTTGTTTTGTGTACTATCAACCAGTGATTGTAAATAAACTCTTAAAGCACAGAGCACTATCATAGGCTACCACAGCTACCACAACAAACTAGAAATTCACCAGCAAACAATCCCTCAGTGGGGGGTTCATTCCATTTTGAATGCTTATCTTTCAAACATTTATTGTCCGTAACTACATATCTTACACTTGAACTCTCTTGAAATTTTTAAGTTAGGTCACAACCCCCCAGTACTTGCCTTGTAAACCCCAAAGAATCAGGGCACCCAAGACTGAGAATCATAATTCTATACTTTCATTAATTTTATACTGCTTATAAAATCCAAAGGAATTCATTATCATTAACCTTTTAACTACAGGACTGTTTTGCCTCCAAATGGTTGGAACACCAGGATATTTCAAAGGCGTAAGCCTAACACCTCAGGCTATTCACCCACACTGGTCGCGGCCAAGCGTTATACTCTTGATCACCCGGCACACTAGCCAGGAAGATAACCAAAACGAAATATCTTGTCCCCGGCGGCTGACACTGCCACCACTTGATGTGATATCTTGTCACCCATTATTAACCCACTCACGCCGGATGACGTGCTGACACGTTTCGTGGTTTTCGCGTCAGACGCCGCCGACGAGATATCTGGCCAAGGCCGGCGCTCGGGTTGAGCGAGCGGGCAGCCCAGGCTCGCGGCCCGTGCGCCCGAGAATCTCGAAGCGTTCGGATGATGCGTTCGAAAACCTCGGTATAGCGACCGTGCAAAGCCGGAATGGCCCCGGCGTGAATGGGTTAAGGGGTTAATTGGTTCTAAATCAAGGGCTTTGGCAGAAAAAAATAAATCATGTTAGGGCTCCTAACACTGCAACAACACAGATTATTTTTGCCATTCATCAGGGCCCCATATCTACTGGAATTAGTTCTCCAACCAGACAGTAAAGGAAATGCTCTGCACAAACCTTCTCTCAATTTGCTTTTTTCTGCGGCAATCTTCTGAATCTTCTCCATCTGTTCTGTGACGAACTTGACCTTCCTAGTGAAATAGTTCTTTGCTCCAGGTACATCCTAAGATAAAATAGAAGTCACATTATAAGAGGAAATTACCAATTAGTATTGGAGTTTAATATGGGCAATACCATACAACTACTATTTATACCATTTCTACTACTACTTCTAATAATAAGTATAATAACAAAAACAGTAACAATAACAATATAATAATAATAAGCATAATAATAACAATACTAAAAAGTAAAATAATAATAATAACAATTATAATTATAATAATAACAATTATAATAACAATAACAATAGCAATAATAATAATAGTAATAATAGTAATAATAGTAGTAGTAATAATAATAATAATAATAATAATAATAATAATAATAATAATAATAACAACAAAGTAAAATGTGAAGTTTTAAAATTTGATAATAACAAGGTTATCAGGGCTCAACAGGGTTGCCAGTCAAGCTAGGGCTAACTAACTTTTGTCAATAACTATCCCCCAGGAAAAGTTTGGTCTTTAAATTCTCCTCACTGGAAAACATGCTCATATTGACTCCCAGTCCCCTTTAGTGAATGCATACAGTTAACCCACACAGGACGGGTGGTACAGCATGTGTACCACGCATTCAAAAGCCCAGTTGCCGGGCGGCACAGTATTGTGCCAGCCATCCAATTGATTTAGGCCTAATAATTCGAACGCCCCGGCATTTGGACATTCAAGGCTAGAATTCCCCCGTCGGGGATGGGTTAAGATTTTTTTTTTTTTCTAAGTTATCTAAAGCATCATCAGCTGAGCAAGTACAAACCCTGAGGGGTAAGTAAGCTCACTATGATATTTGATATTTGCGACATGTGGAATTTTCTCTTTCTGTTGAGCCATGGTTATGAATGTTGATTTGCTTGTTTCATGTTGGAATTTATAATTTACTTTTTTTTCTCTTTCTTATCATTTTCTAGTAAACCTATACACTTTAACTTCTAAATCACTGCTATGGGTCTATTTCATCAAGAAGAGACAGAAGACACAGTTCAAGTAAAAAAGAAAAAATATACAAAGGGCAGCTCACCCGCTCAACATAGTATCCCGTTCCGATGTCAATGAGCAGCTTTTCTGCGTCGGCGATCGTCCCGGGAACATACATGCAGCTGGTCAGAGGGACGAGCACCTCCTTCCCTTTGACTTCTGGGGTGACCTGGAATAGTAGTTCTGTGAGTGTGTATGTGTGTGATAAAAATAAAATGAGGACTCTGAATAACAAAAGATTCTTCAATAGATGTGAAAATCAACCATCTCCACATTTGCTTAACACACACACAGTTGCATTTTGAATACTTTACCTTATCAACACATTCTCCAGATTCATTGAATTTTAGTTGTGCGATTTTCAACTGTTGTAAGGACTCATTGAAGAACTGCAATTCCTGTAAAGAGAGAAGTGCCTCTTAGTATTAATTGCTTTTAATCATCCTAACAAAAAGCCAATCTGCAATATCAAACTCAAATTCAGAAGAAAAAAAAATGAAAAAAGAATAAGGCAAATAATTCTACAAGGCAAAGAGTATTCAACATTTTAATTGCAATCTTCATTATTAAAGTTTATCATTTCTTGCGAGGCTGTGGAAAGGTATGATAAATATTTGAAGTTAAAAAATAGTTGTGTAACCTATTCTTTCTTTGTTTTCCTATTTACTAAACTATCTAAAAACTTTTTGGCACTTTCTGGACATAAGTCACAATTTTAGATCAATTTTTTCCCTCTCTAGGACCATCTTCAGAGTACAGCAATTTCTTCTATGGAACTGTTAACTGACTGAGATTTTAGAAATGTGGTAGTTTATATATATCTAATTCTGTTAATGAAGCCTCATACTTCCTGGATAATAAACCTTTATTGTCCTTTGTTTAATTCAGACTCTATCTTCATCTCATCTTTGTATTGATGAATTTGTGTGCAGATTGCCTGTATCCTCCTACCATGCAGGTTGATCCTTTCTGGTCTGGCAAGTCAGGACCAGTGAGGTAACATTTTCCAAACCAGGGGAAAAAAAGCATACTAATGCATCATTGCAAAATAGAATATCAATTGTGAATTTTGAGTCTACAATCATTTTAAACATTGACCACTGCAGTGGTCATATAAATACTAAAACTTATAAGTACATAATTTTCTCTCAATTTACTCATTGTATCTTTTTAGGCCATTAAAAAAGTGCCACAAAGCCAATTCCTACAAACCTGGTGTCAATGGATTGCTTATGATATGTACAGTTCATATATAGTGGTTTAGCTCAACATTTTCTCTGAACATAGTGATAATAATAGCCTCAATATCCAGGATAACTGTGGTAAAATAAAAATAAATAAAATCTAATAACTATGTAATAAGCTTCTATCAGAGAAAGGTAGGCCCCTCATGTATATGTGCCCCCATAATCCCACTCCCTCTACCATCTACTTGGTCTACAAATCCCTTTCATATATTATATACCTGACAGGGGTTATGCAGATGAAAGAGACAGATAGTGAGACACATGCTTCAAGAAAGAATATATATGGGGGTGTCATGGTAGTTTGCACATTAAAAGTTTTGGGTTCACATTATACCATTTTTCTCATGAATATTTACTGCCTTGCTCAGGCTCTAATGAGGTAGATTTTTGGTGACATCACAGCTTTCTTGGAAATGTGTAGAATCAATAATTTGATAAAATCTTAGGCACTTTTCATCTGTAACATTTCTGGGACAAATTGAAAATAAAAGTTTATATAGAAATGTAATATTTGCTCTTTCAACCTTCATTCTTCACTGATAAACAATCAACTGATGTATTTTCGTTTTACCTAAGGTCCACGTTTGAAAAAGAGACATCTATTGGAAAAAATGATTGCTGGTTGTTCAGTTCATCTGTAGACAATAATATACACTTTTTGAGGCTCTACAAACTTCAATTTTACAAGACACTTCAGAGCCAGTAGTCATTTCATGAAAATAAGTGATCACCGTATTGGTTCTGCTATGGGATATATATCAATGATGTAAACCAAGAAGTTTATAGAATCAGTCCATGCACTATCCTTCCAAACCATCCTTGGAGGATGTTTGTTGATCTTTTCACCATATCTCAGCTAAGCACAGAAGCAACCATGATCACTGTGTATGCAGGTGAATAAATTGTAAGGAAACCACATCTTTAAAATTCTTTAAAATCAAACCCTTTAGCTTTTGCACTGTCCCCCATCCTTTTTTTTTTACTGTTATTGTTGTTCAAAATACAGGCTATTCATTCCCTCAGTTGTGTACAGGGGCATCATACCAATGTTATTAGAATCACTATGCTAATATAACATATTTAGACTCATGTATCACACCATAAGTCTAGAAAATAATAGGATACACATCCGAAGATGCCTATCCCAGGCCGAACATCTCAAAATGTGGCCCATCCCAGAAGGGTTGAAGTGGTACTCAGCATTATACACAATTTGTGCCTCACCCCCCTCTATTCAAAAACCCAATTTTCTATAGGTCTCTCAAACCCTGTTGGGTAGGGGGAGGTTTGCACTGAAAATAAACATCCAATTCATTCTAATCACATCCAATTACATGAAGAATTATTACTTTTGTCTGTGAAAGTCTTGTTGTCATGATAGGAAAATGTTAAGGATATTTTGTGTTTTCTATTAATCAACAAACTTATGGTATGATATATGAATGGATATATGGTATAATAATACTGTAATACTAATCAGGATTTGATATGATGTCCTAGTTATAATAGTCAAGGAATAAATAGACTATAATACTAAAAAAAGTAAAAACACAGTATGTAAGTAATTCCACCCCATAAAACATGCCCACAACAGAAGGGTTAAAATGGGATAGTACAGGGGGAGTAGCCTCCTAGATATCATATCACTGGCTTATAACAGTATCATTACTAGTGAATCTTTGGTATTATTTTAGTAAAGGATGATGTAATTTTGAGAGAAACTATTAAATAAAATGTATTAGTTGAGAATAAAGAAGTTATTTGATACAGAAATATAATACTCACAGCAGCTCTTTCGACCTTCAACCTCCCTTGATAAACAATCAACTGATGTGCTTTTGTTTCAACTGATATGCCCTTATTTGGAAAAGAGCCATCCATCGGAAATACAATTTTGGAATTTCAGTTCATCTATAGATGACAACTAATGCAGACAAGCCATAGATCAACCTACAAATCATAGTGGTTTCATATTTCTTATTGTTCATGAATCTGCAGCCTTGACAATGAAAGCCAATTTCAAGCCAGTTGTCATCTTAACCCAATCCCGACACGCTGGCGATAAGTGGAAACGCCGTAAGCCGGGCCTATGTAATATTGCAATGGGAACATCAAACTGGTGTGTCGTCCCCGTCATTTGGCATTTAGCTGTGTCACATGGGTGTGACGCACCATTGTTAAAGGGTTAAGAGGACGTGTGTGTGATTTCGATATGGGTTCTGGTATGGGTTATACAACAGCATCATGGGCTACTCAACTATGTAATCATAAGGTTCAACTGCCATATAAAGAACGAGTTCAAACTCCATGCATATTACTGAAATTAAAACTCCATAAAGTCAAGGTAAGTAGCACAAAGTGCTCTGAATAGGGGATGAGGGTCCAGGGTAGGGGGGAAGCCCTCCCTTAGCTGGGGCTAGCCTCAAAAATACTAAAAGTTTGGTTTGGTCTTGGGTTGGGATTTAACAAACAAAAATTTCTAGAAAACAGCACATTCAAATTACCACCAAAAATCACTGCGTGTCATGGGATAGGCTAAGCAAATGGTTGCTTACACAGGCTCTTTAAATACAAACTAATCATATCTTTTGCATTTTCATTTCACAGTAGACAGAAATATAGCCCATTTTCTGAGTAGTAGCTCCCCCTACCCAAAATCCCAAATTCCCATGGGGATGGGCATGCTGGGATGCATGAGGTTTGCAGAAAATATCAACATTAGATTTGATAGCGTCACAGCTAACTAAGGCAGTCAATATAATTATTGTCTGTGAAAGAATCATTGACATGACTTTAAAAAATGTAATACATCATTAAAAACTCCCCCAACTTCCTTCCTATACCTCATGCCCCTCCCAGAAATTTGAGGGCTAAACACTGTGGAAATGTGTTGTGATCAATACAAAAAATGGGTAATGAATATAAAAAAAATATATATCGTTTTGATCACTATCACCAACGAAATGCTTTTGATACAGAAATGCCATTAAAATCTCAAATTTATTTATAACGAATAAAAACAAAGCCCTTCATAAAGAAATATATCGATTTTCAAAAAAATATTTATATAAATAAATACATGTACATATACGATTACTCCAAAAGGGGCTGAATTAAACTTGTAACCCCATAATAACGGAAAGTATAACGATCAGGACACAAATTCCAAAGCAAAGCCGAAGTCCCTCGACCCACACCCACGTTGCAGCCGATGACTCACTCTCCTTCTCTTCCTCGCACAAACGCCTTTATCACGCCTTCCCTCTCCTACCAAATCTCGGCCGGCGTAACTGTCACACGTACCTGATCCAGCTGGTTCTTGAGGTTGGTCAGCTGCTCTAAATTCAGCTTAGAGATGTCGATCACCTGGGGTCCCGATCCCTTGCTGGAGGCCATGGTTGTTTGTGACGGCGCTTACAACACCGAAATAGACAGGAACGGAGAGCGGAGCCAGTTTTCGGCGAGTGGATGTCTTTGAATGGAATATATAAGAGAATTGTTGGGCTAATTACACGTTTGATTGGTGAAAAGATATATGTGAGAATTTTTTGGAAATTCTTTTGAAAGGATCAGTTGACGATGGTTGAAATCAAATGAACCAAACAGGAGAGGAAACTAGAACGGAGCCACTTTTCGGCGATTGAACGATTGAGTGATGGTTTGATGAGTGGATGAAGGTGGCTGAATGGACAAATGAATGGACGAGTTAACTAAAAAGATATTTAGATCAAGTAAATTTGATTTTTAAAAATCAAAAGAAATTTAAAAAAGGATGAATAGTCAGAGCCGGAGGAATGGACTCACTTACTGGATATTTACCTTTTTGAGGCACTTAAGACGTGTTATTGGAAATTATTATAGATTCTCGGTTATATTTATTCCAAACTTAAACTAGTGTTCAATGGGCTGTAACTCTGAGTTTTCCATTTTCTAATCAAAATCACCAAAACGAAGCCAGGAGGCAAGGAAAATGGAATCGCTTTTTTCGTCTGTTTGTTTGTCTCTTTCATGATTCGACTCTAATTATATGCTGAACAATTTTACATCATATGAATGCAACTGAATAAATAGTACCTAATTTACCAATTGAACAGAGTTCTAAATTAATGCATACTATGCCTGAATAACCTTTAAAAATACATCCATGCTCAAATACACCTACACACAGACACACACACACACACACATACACACATATATATGTATATATAGGTATATATAGGTATATATATATATATATATATATATATATATATATACATATACATATATACATGTATATATATATATATGTATATATATATATATATATATATATATATATATATATATATATATATATGTGTGTGTGTGTGTGTGTGTGTGTGTGTGTGTGTGTGTACATATTTATGTGTGTGTTTGTGTGTTTAGGTATACACACATACTCACACACACATACACACACACACACACACACACACACACACACATATATATATATATATATATATATATATATATATATATATATATATATATATATATATATATATATATATATATATATATATATATATATATATATATATATATATATAGATATATATATAGAAGAGAGAGAGAGAGAGAGAGAGAGAGAGAGAGAGAGAGAGAAATCAAATAAAAACCTAGATAGTTTTTTATTTGCTTTCGTGTTGCCAGATGGTACTTCGTCCAGTTATACATCTAATAACATTTTTTTTTCATTTACGAGATAATAGGATCGTATGATTTTAGCCGAGGAGTCTGGTTGACTGATCAGTTTTGCCAAACTACTGAATACCTTGGTTTGAAAGTCTAGCTATACTTTGCAGATCATTTTTAGCTATTCTTCATTGTCTGTAT
>BOPN01004016.1:35000-40000 GCA_017312705.2 Penaeus japonicus | reverse complement strand
CCCCCACCCTCCCCTCCCTTGAACTTCACTTTGACCCCTCCCCCCCCACCCCACCACAGTATAACGATTCTAGTTCTGAAATTACCACGAAGTCGTCTGCAACACGCTCATTAAACTATACTTTCGCAAATATGAAGTGCAGAAAAGAGAAACTAAATCGACTCTTTATCTTTGCACCGACAAAATGGTGATTAAACGGCTCAGCATTCGAATCAAACGACTTTATTTTTGTCTACCTATCTATCTATCCATCTACCTACATCTATCTGTCTCTCTATACATATGCATAAAGACATAATGTATATGTGTATACGTGAGAAAGGAGTTTGCTTTCATTACCGAGAATATCAGCAAACGTTTTACAGGAAATGGGAGACAGTAGTGCCAAGCGTCTTTCAGAATTTCTTCGATGACTCATTATGAGTAGACCCTTCTTCGGTACGTCATTTATGCTTCATCATCGCTGAGTTATCAACCCTGCTCTTGGATTCGTATCAGCTTTGGCATTGGGATCGTCCTTTTTATCATCGTTTCTCTTGTTAATATAGTAGATTGTTGTTGATGTTACTGTTATCAACATTATTATTATTATCTTTTATTATTGTCATCACCATCATTATCATTATTATTATCATTATCATTATTATCATGATTACTAATATTATTATTATTATTATTACTATTATCATTATTACTATCATTATCATCATCCTTATCATCATTATTATTATTATTATCATTATTATCATCACTATCAAATCTATTATCATTGTCATTACTATTATCATTATCATTACTGTTATTATCATGTTATTATTATCATTATCATCTTTATCTCCATCATTATCAATATCATATTAACTATTATTATCATTACCATTACTTTTATTACTATCATTACTATTACCCATATAACTATCGCTAATGTTATCATAATCATATCATCACATCACCATAATCCTTATTGACCCAATCATCATCTTGCTATCGGTATCATCACCATCATCATAATACTAAAATCCACCCTAAATCCGGGCGTTTTAGTTCATTCTTTCTTCCATTCATACTTAAACACTCCCAACATTCTCATTTTGATCTTCCGGCGCCTCTTCACTTTTTTTTTCATTCTTGCAACATCACACTACATATCTCCCCCCTCGCAACTTTCTAACTAACTTTCTAGCAAATATTTTTCAGGGGGATACGTGTCTAAAGCGAAGCTCTCTTCGGATTGGTCCTTTTTTTAGGCTCGTAGCTGCTATCTTTCGTATTGTTGCTGCTGTAGATTATTATTTTTATATTTTTTTTTTATATCATTATTGCTTTTGACAGCAGGTACATTTAGAGGGAATTTTATCATGGTCAATGTTAGTGATGATTTTGTTGCTATTATCATTGATTTTATTTTTGTTATTATTGTTATTGATCTTGTTATTATCAGTAACATTATCCTTATCGTTATCATAAGTATCATTTACATTATTATCATTGATATCATTATTATTGTTATAATTGATAATATTATTATCATCACTTATCCTATCATTATGATTATAATAATTATTATTATTGGTATTGTTATTATTATTATTATTATCAACATTACTATTTTTATTGTTATCAGTATTATTATCATTATTGTTTAATATCATCATTGTTAATTTTATTATTATTATTATTATTATTATTATTATTAATAACATCAATATTGTTATCACTATTATCATCATTATCACTGTTAGTATTGTCATTATCATCACTATCATTATTATCATTATCATTATCAATATCGTCATAATTATCGTTATTATTATCATTGACGTTATAATCATCATTATTATCATAATCATTATCATCATCATCAGTAACATTATCATCCTTATTCATCATCCTGGAACAACGTCCATGAACACTACTAATCATCATTATCATCACTATCATCGACCTCAGAGTCTCCGATGACTCTAGAATTCTAGAAGGAGAGAGAAGCAAAATGAGGAATGGCGCGAGGTCAAAATGCCCTTTCTTACTCTTTTCTAAATTGTTAAGTTAGCGTGGCGCACATTGTGTTGTTATTGTTATTACTATCTTCATTGTTGTTGTTACTTTACTTTTGTCGTCATGGGTGTTATCATCATGCATTGCTTTGTGTATCATCATTTGATTGTTATGATTATCATCACTGTCATTATTAGAAGTATTATTATCGTTTTTATCATTACTGTCAGTATCAGTCTGATTTTCATTATTGATACTCGTATTTATTATTACCATGATTATCATCCTCATTATCATAATCATCATCCTCATCCTCATTATCATCATCATCCTCATCATAATTATTATCCTCATCATCATTATTATCATCATCATTATTCTCATCGCCATTATTATCCTCCTCCTCCTCATCACCATCATCCTCATCATCATCATCATCATCCTCATCATCATTATTATCCTCATCATCATTATTATCATCTCATCATTCTCATCGCCATTATTACCCTCCTCTTCCTCCTCATCATCATCCTCATCTTCACCATCATCCTCATCATCATCATCATCATCCTCATCCACATCATCCTCATCCTCATCATCATTATTATCATCATCGTCATTCTCATCGCCATTATTATGCTCCTCCTCCTCCTACTCCTCCTCCTCATCATCATCATCATCATCATCATCATCCCAGAAATGCTCATTATTATCATCATCATCATTCTCATCGCCATTATTACCCTCTATATCCTCCTCATTATCATCATCCTCATCCTCACCATCATCATCATCATCATCCTCATCCTCATTATTATCATCATCATCATTCTCATCGCCATTATTACCCTCCTCCTCCTCATTATCATCATCCTCATCCTCATCATCATTATCATCCTCATCCACATCATCATCATCCTCATCATCATTATTATCATCAAAGTATCTAATTCTCATCGTCATTATTATGCTCCTCCTCCTCATCATCATCATCCTCATCCTCATCATCCTCCTCCTCCTCATCATCATCATCATCATCCTCATCCTCATCCTCATCCTCACCATCATCATCATCACCATCATCATCATCACTGTCATAGATCAAAAGTGTTTTCCAAAGGAGCAATATGAACTACATGTAAGAATGACCGCTTCCCGTACTGAGCAGATAACGGCTTCTCCTGGAGCTACGTACATCCTCAGGTTAACCTTTGCTTCCTCTCAGTGTATCCTGGGACTCGACACAACCGAGTCGTGTTTTCATTTGACATACATTGCCGGCATGGGCTTGGGCATTTACATGCACAATGCATCTGTGGATTGAGTCTACGAGATAATCTACTGAGATGAGATACTTTGTTGAGAATTTGTTTTCGGTCGGTTCTCTGCGTGATGCCATTGGCGGTTCGTCCAGAAAAGATCGTATGATAGAATCGTGGTTCACATAGTCTGTGCGAAAACCGGTATCCAGTGGTGAGGGAGGGAATGAAATGAAAGGACCTTTGGAATGCACAAGCATTTCCTGACACCTAAGGCCATACTCCTATCTGAAATAAGGATTATGTCCATACTATCCTCGGTCTCTTGACACGTCAGTGCACCATTGAAGGAAATGCAAAGCGTAGTAGATGACGGCTTGCCGCCACTTTTACCTCGTCATGGCGCTCAACCGCCGCCAGCCCCGACTCCGGCGAGGTTTTCCAGTGGCGATGTGAATGTGCTACGCTACTTCTCGTTGTTCCGTCGTCAAGGACCCGCGGCGATGGTCATGGCCCACACCTACACTGCATTAAGTCGTGTTGGGTCAAGGAGCGTCCTCAACTACTGTCGGGGTACTCTCGGATATTCCAATGCCCGCATCAGGACTCTTTTCTCGAGGGAGGAACTTCATGACTTAGAAGGGGATTGGGACCCTTTCCAGAAGGATATAACATTCCTCTACAAGTTGTTGCAGAATGTGTGGGATGGCTAGCAGTGATCAAGTCTGGACTGTGCCATCCCAAACTCTCGAGTACCTTCTGCGAAGGGTGAAGAACGACAGGAATTTCGTATCACACAGTGTTATCACAATTAGTGACTCTGATCTGCACAATTGGTCTGAAGAGTTGTTGGTCAACCTGAAAGCCATCCTGACACATGTTGCTAGCAAGACACACCTTGACCTGGACAGAGATTTAAAGACGCTGGAGAAAAACGTCTCGCAAATCCTAAAATCCCAGCTACCTCCAGTACCTGCTGAGGACTTTCAGCGTGACAAGGTAGACACATTACAAAAACAACTTAAACAGAAGATCTCATTCCTCTCCAAGGCCAGACAGGAACTTCAAGTTCGATACGCAGACTTTCAGATCATTCCACAGCTGCTGTGGGAACACACGTCCTCAGCCCACATATCGGTGGAAGAGGTGTTCACAGAACCAGAGATATCTAACTGCCACGAAAGTGTTCCCTTGAATCCTTCAGTTCACCACAACATTGTACCCAACAACAGGCAGTTATGCTGGAGGGCACAGCTGGGGCCGGCAAGACAAGTGTGTGCCGCTTCCTGGTGTACACTTGGTGCAAAGACCCACAGTCATTGCAGTGCCTCAAGGACGTCGACATCTTGATTTTGATCCGGTGTTCATCTGTTCATTCAGAAACCATCTCAGATTACCTTGCAGATGAGCTCTTACAGGGCCACGCGACATCCCTCGTGCCGACATCCTCCCAAAGATGCGGAGACTGAATATTCTACTGGTAGTGGATGGTTGGGATGAGGCGGGAATCTATGGCCAAGACACTGGTGCAACATTCACTGGCGACACTGCCTAGGATACGTATCCTCGTGACGCTGCGCCAGAGGATTCACGTGGATCTCCGTTTGCATTTACACAGCTCAGGCTACTCCTGTGTTTGGAAAAGCCTGAGGCTGCAAGGCTTCGGAAGTGCCTCAAGGGAAGAGTACTTGATTAAGGCGCTGCGAGTCGTGGGTGAAGAGAAGAGGCAGTCGCACCTCTTGC
>BOPN01004016.1:15000-17500 GCA_017312705.2 Penaeus japonicus | reverse complement strand
CCCCCCCCCTCCCAACCCTTCGAAGGATAAGCTAGGTTTGCGGAGCAGATGCGCCGACGGGCTTGTATGCACTGAGGCGAACCCGCCTGTGTCAGCGCGTGCTGACTCGTGAGTGTGTGTGCCAATGAGTGTTGACTTGACCTGAGCTTGGTCCCTTCGAAGCGAAAGAAAACACGTAAGGAACGACGACTTTCCCATGCCCCCTTCACTTCCCTCTCTTCCTTCTGCATCTGCATCTCCTCCTCCCCCCCCCCCTTCCTCTGCCTCTCCCTCCTCACCCCCCCTCCTCTGCCTCTCCCTCCTCACCCCCCCTCCTCTGCCTCTCCCTCTCCCCCCTCCTCCTCCCGGAACGCACGATATTGATCTGCTCTTCTGCTGCCGTTACGCCCGTTGTGATTAGCATCGTCGCCACTACACGTATTGCTACATACTCGGTTTGCGTTAATGCTACATTCACTCCCACGCTCGTTCTCCCCTTTCCATTTACACTCACAGATATAGACACAGATACAGATACAGATACAGATACAGATACACACACACACACACACACACACACACACACACACACACACACACACACACACACACACACACACTCTCTCTCTCTCACCCATCCACACTCCCTGCTTTCCGCTCCCTACACGCGGCAAGCACTATTTCTCGCTCCCTAACCTCTCCGTATTCCCACTGTTAGCTCTCCCTTGTCCCTCCCGACGTCATCCTTCCACAGCCAAGGGAAGAGTCAGGAGAGATGGAAGGAAGGCGAGGAGGAGATAAGAGTAGGAGGGAGGGAGGAGATGGGGGGTGGGAAGCAGGACTTGGAGGGGAGGGGAGGGGAGGGGAGGGGAGGGGAGGGGAGGGGAGGGGAGGGGAGGTAGAGAGAAACGAGATACGAGAGGGATAGAACAACGAGATGACACCCCCCGCATTCCCTCCTCCCAGTTGATTGTTCACACGAGGCGAGGGAGGGGCGACAGAGCAAGCGTTTCACACCACAGAGGGATAGATTTAATGCACGTTGCAAACACGCGCTGCGGTAAGATTGTGAATCATAAAGAACCTTCATGTTGAGATATGTCTCTATGTTTATTTATAACCCCCTCATCTATAAAAAAAGAAAAAGAAAAAAAAAATATATATGTATATATATATACATATATATATATATATATATATATATATATATATATATATATATATATATATATATATATATATATATATATATATATATATATATGTTTGGAACGTAAGGGTAGAAGCGAAAAGAAGAGAACATTTGGAAATTAGACACAAGACAATGACAAAAACAGCAATAACAATAATGATAATAGTAATCAAAATAATAATAATGACAATATTAACTAAAACGATAATAACAATAACAGCAAGAGTGGTGATAATAACAAAAATAACTGCAACAACGACGGCGTGCATCCCGTGTTGCATCAACGAAGTCGCACAGCACCCATTCTGACCCCCGGACTGGGCGCCGCACATCCTGTCGACGCCGGACCTTTCCAGTGCGGCACCAGATGTATCTCATCTCTTCTCTCTCTCTGTTAGTCTCTCGCTCTTCCTAATTTACACTCGCCCTCCGGAACGGTCATTAGCAATTTATTCACCCTACCCTATCATTCAATCTTGCACACGCACATGCAGACATGTATACATGCATGCACACAGGTACGCACGCGCACGCACGCACACACACACACATGTATGCGTGCATACATGCATGCACGCAGGTACGCACGCGCACGCACACACAGACACACTTATTCACTCACTCACTAGAGAACGTCGTGAATAATTAACCGAGCCTCTCATTCACAGTCAGTCCTACTAAAACGACGCTATTACATAAACTAAAACTAATGGAAAGGCCACCTCAGTCGATCGTGTTGTCAATGTGCAGTACATTTTCACCGATGCATGACTTGCTGGAATACAAGCAAGAAGTACTACGGTTACTGCTACCAAAGATGCTTCTTCTATGTTTTATAATGTATATATTGATCTGCCAACACGAGTATTGTCATTGTAAATGGAGGAGATTGGGGGGGGGGGGGTAGGAGGAGGAGATGGGGAGAAGGAGGGAAGAAGAGGAGGAGGAGGAGGAGGAGGAGGAGGAGGAGGAGGAGGAGGAGGAGGAGGAGGAGGAGGAGGAGGAGGAGGAGGAGGAGGAGGAGGGGGGGAGAGATGGAGGGAGGGAGGGAGGGAAGAAGAAGAAGAGGAAGAGAAGGGGAAGGAGGAAGAGGAGGGGAAGGAGGAAGAGGATGGAAAGGAGGAAGAGGAGGGAAAGGAGGAAGAGGAGGGAAAGGAGGAAGAGGAGGGAAAGGAGGAAGAGGAGGGGCAGTAGGAAGAGGAGGGGAAGGAGGAAGGAGGAAGGAGGAAGGAGGAAGGGAGGGAGGAGGGTGAGCGGAGGAAGATGAAAAAGCGCAGAATCAGAGCATGATCATGTTCGCCGAGACACCACACAGACGATCAACTGAAA
>BOPN01004016.1:0-7500 GCA_017312705.2 Penaeus japonicus | reverse complement strand
AAACTAGATGGACTTATCCAAGATTTTTCTTTACTGCTACGTAACTATTTCAGTATTGGATTGTCCATGTACTAACACGATTATCGTAAAGCCACAAACACGTATACAGAAAAGGCTGTCTGTTGAGATCTCGACTACCCATGATCCTATGCATGAACGCACAATTCATTAATAAAATCACGTGCATCAATCTACCGCTGCCTCCCACCCCATGCCCTACTATTCCATTCACTCCAAGGCCGCATAGAAAAAAAAAATTACTACATTGGCCTCCGTTATATAGCAACTTCGTAACGGAGACCAGAACATGTCTTTGGTGCGAATTCAGATAACAAAAACTACCAATCGTATGTTTATCTATAACGGAAATGGCATGGTCGAAATGTTCTGCTTTCTTGTGTGGATGACCGACTCACCATGAACTTTTACAGTATGGGTTAGGGCCTATTCTATGATCTCTAGCTACGCTGTTCATTCGTTTTCAGTTTCAATAGAACATGCGCCGGGGTAGAGAAGCAAAGAAAATATGGCAGGAAAGTGAGTAGGCAAGGAGGAAGCAGGGGGAGCGAGAAGTAGAAGCAGGACAGGGGGGAGTGTGAGAAGAGATTTGGATAGACCTACAGACAAGCGCATTCCCGTGGCCGAGAAGCTGACACTCCCGAGGCGTCCCTAGCCCTCAGGGACGGAGTAGCTGGCATTGTCGTCAGCGCCTGTAGGGTTGCGAGGTGCTCCCTTCGGATGTCAGGCGTGTTTTGAATCTCTTGCCTCTCCAGTCCTGCAGCTTCCCTGTTATGATCGAGACAGTTCCAGTCTGTGCTTCCGCTTTAAGCCCGCACAAATCGATGCCCGTTGACGGACTACAACCCCCCCTCCCCCCCTCTCTCTCTCTCTCTCTCTCTCTCTCTCTCTGTCTCTCTCTCTCTCTCTCTCTCTCTCTCTCTCTCTCTCTCTCTCTCTATTAAATTGTGCGGTCTTCCTGATACCCCGGCTACAAGCACCTCCACCAGGGTACAACCTTGTGGATAAACTGTTGCAATAAAGAGCGAGAGGTGCGCGCACGCTTGTGCGTCTTGCTCCCACAGAGACGGACGGAGTGACTGATCCCCGCCCACTGTCTCTCTCACATTCACCTCGTCTTTCAGCTGGCTTTATCATTCAAAGCCATTCTAACGAACAAATCTTTATCGATAGTTTTTTAAATCTGCGGAGCATTAAAATTACGATGGTAGTATTTACTTCATAAATACAAATACCGCTCACAAAAATAGTAAAGAATATGGACGCTGCTGGAATGCCAAATAACAATCAAGCAAAGAAAACGGGACAAAGCACGTAAGCTTGATATATTCGTCACTCATACGACTAATGAAGCACATTTAAAAGGAGTGAATATAAATTGAGAAACTTACCCTACCCCCTCCCCCTCCGGATACCAACTTCGCACCTCAGGAAACGGCCTAGCGTGATCCTCCGTCCTCCCTCCTCCTCCCCCTCATCACGCCAACCCGACCCGACCGACCGACACCGTAGCCACTCGCCACAGCTATTCCCACAAGGACAGTCCAAATGTCGCTGCTTCTACATACTTATTATTCAGTAGACACGCTAAGAGTCCGAGCTAGATGTGTACGGGTGACAATAAGACTGAGCAGGAGGAGGAGACGAGAGAGAACTGCGAGGTTCGTGAGACAAGCATCACAGAAAACGGGAGATTCAGCAGTAGATTGGGAACACGCATAACTAAAGCAAACATCAAAATGTCAGCCATAACCTTATCGCCACTATACCCAAGATATGAAAGGAAGAATGTAAGTGCTATGTGGGAAATAAGGAGAACGCAAGAAAGGAGAGATGAGAATAGCGGAGCCTGTGTGAAAATCGATAAGAGGCGGCTCCGGAGAGCACGCGTGTTCGGGGTCAAACGTCTAGAAAACGACCTCACTCAGGTACGCTTGGTGGGGGAGGGGGAGGAGATTAGCAAAGGGATTGGGAGATATGAAAAGGAATGACCGCTAAAGGAATCTCTGCCACGGACATTTGTATGGCACCAGGGGGAAGAACAGAGAGCCGGACTGTTCATTGAGCGCCATGACGATCACACAAATAGCGACCCCCCTATTTGCACATTTAAAAGTAACTAACAGATGTTACATATACAGAAGCCACACCTGCGCAAACAGCGCCACAAAGAACAAAACACTTGCCACCCCCTCACTCACCCAGCACCGCCGCCCTTCTCGTCCGCATCGCGAATCGCCTGAGTGGATAAACAACAAACATACCGTCAGCTCCAATATCCCGAGCGCGACCACACCTATTCCCAAGCAAGAACCCGCGTCTTCCACATAACGGACAAACGCACCCAATTCCCCCCCCCCCCCAACTCTCTCTCACGCGGTTCCCCTCCTCTCTCTCCCCTGCTACGGAGCTACCACGCCCTTGCTGGGTTCGGGAAGAGAGAGGAATAGTGGATAGCATGTGTGCATTTACAAACGTTTGATGTTGATTCTCTATCTGCAAATATCTGATTTTCTAGAACCTACAGTGAGTGCAGTCATGACAGAACCAGAGAAGGGAATTTGAAAGGAGGGAGAGAGAGAGAGAGAGAGAGAGAAAGTGAGTAAGTGAGTGAGTGAAAGAGAAAGAGAGAGAGAGAGAGAGAGAGAGAGAGAGAGAGAGAGAGAGAGAGAGAGAGAGAGAGAGAGAGAGAGAGAGAGAGAGAGAGAGAGAGAGAGAGAGAGAGAGAGAGAGAGAGAGAGAGAGGAGAAGAGAAGGAGAGAGAGAGAGAGAGAGAGAGAGAGAGAGAGAGAGAGAGAGAGAGGGGGGAGAGAGGGGGGAGGGAGGGAGGGAGGGGGAGGGAGGGGAGGGGAGAGAGAGAGAGAGAGAGAGAGAGAGAGAGAGGAGAGAGGGAGAGAGAGAGGGAGAGAAAGAGAGAGAGAGAGAGAGAGGGGGAGAGAGAGAGAGAGGGAGAGAGAGAGAGAGAGAGAGAGAGAGAGAGAGAGAGAGAGAGAGAGAGAGAGAGAGAGAGAGAGAGAGAGAGAGAGAGAGAGAGGAGAGGAGAGGGAGAGAGAGAGAGAGAGAGAGAGAGAGAGAGAGAGAGAGAGAGAGAGAGAGAGAGAGAGAGAGAGAGAGGAGAGGAGAGGAGAGGAGAGGAGAGAGGAGAGGAGAGGAGAGGAGAGGAGAGGAGAGGAGAGAGGAGAGAGGAGAGGAGAGGAGAGGAGAGGAGAGGAGAGGAGAGGAGAGGAGAGGAGAGGAGAGAGAGGAGAGAGAGGAGAGAGAGGAGAGGAGAGAGAGGAGAGGGAGGGAGAGAGAGAGAGGAGAGGGAGGGAGAGAGAGAGAGGAGAGGGAGGGAGAGAGAGAGAGGAGAGGGTGGGAGAGAGAGAGAGAGAGGAGAGGGTGGGAGAGAGAGAGAGAGGGGAGAGGGAGGGAGAGAGAGAGAGAGAGAGAGGGGAGAGGGAGAGAGAAGAGACGGGGGAGAGATGGCAAGATATAAATAAACGAGTAAAATGGCGGCTGACCAATGCCACAGACCGAAATGAGCGGGAATAGCGGCAGAGAACAAAGAGAAATCGTATCAGGACAAATAGTTTCTGATCGACTAACGAAGTTCTAGACGGACTGTAGTATTTGAACGCTTACGGAGGCAAATATACAAATTCAACGAATTAATAATGGTCTATGATTGGGAGGTAATAATATAAAAATAACGAATTACGAATTGGCAGCCTCCCAGTCTGCCTATGAGTTACAGGCCGTCGAAAGACTTTCGACTTTACAGACTAGGACGAGGCCAGCGGAATCCTGTTCTTACTGGCAGAGGATGACGCAACCATTTTTTTTTTCTAGCCTTACAACATGAATCTCAACTTCTTGCAGTGATTGCCTCATAATGAGTCACCCTATCCTGCGATCAGCATTTGAGAAGCTTCGAGAAACGAACAATTTATAGAAAGTTACAATCTAAGATCAGAAAAATTGGTAAACCGTACTAGATACCAGAAATATAAGTCAGCTGCTCCCAAAAAAGAACCTTCACAGAAGTGAAATCGAGATATCAGTCACGTGGTCAGTGGCCTCGAGGCCGCTCACGACATGGCCCGAGACGTCTTCGTCTCGGACGGCGACTTTCAACGGAAATGTTTCGCTTTTCACGTCTAATAATTTAAAATCCTTCCAAATCTCTACTCATACGCTCTTCCAATATAAATAAGAATTAGAACATTCACATCATAGTTGCACTTCACATCAACTGCATGTTTCCCCCCTTCACTTCACCCTGTCTACGTAGTCATCTTCGAAGACATCTTGGAGCGAAGAGGAAGCAGCCCAGGCGCCGTGCCGAGCAGTGCTGCCAACCTTAAACAGCTTAAAACAGTAAAATTCGACAGATATAATGGGTAAAATCAATAAGTTATACGACTAATCAATTACTTAATTTCCAAATTCATGGATTAAGATATAATAATCATAGAAAGCCCTTAACTCGAGTATGAAGTATTCTTGACTGACCCTAAGTAAGATTTTAGAGCACAATCTCTCAATATTATTCATAAACAAACTATTTTGTGCTTTTGAGAACACGAGAACAACTCAGAACTGACTACATTGGCTAAGAGAGGCCAAACCTGCCTGGCGCAACACATATCACAGAGGAAGGAGAGGGAAGCCATTAGCGACGGATTTGCCTTGTCTTCTCCACGACGAATACTTTACCTTAAAATTCAAATGCTGTTATCAAATCTGGGGGTGTAATAATTAAAAAGAGTGGTGAGTTGACTAAATCCTATTACCAAAAAAATAGGTACGATCAACTCTCTAAAACGAGTCAGCAAACGGGGAAACAAAAATTCTTGGAGTTGCTTCCCCTGCGTCCTAATCCCGCGCTGTCTGGCGAGCGAATGATGCCGCTGGGGCGACGGGGCTCACACCGATGACGTCATGCACGGCTTCCCGACGCTTCGCGGACCCACTTTCTTTCGCTCATTTCCTTTTGATTTCGTTCAAATTGGGGCAAAATCCCCCCGGCCGCTGGAACGCTTAATCAACAAAAAGAAAATGTTATAATGTGAAAGTTGTATTCTGATGACGTCACGTTAAGGCTCCCGACCGCTGGGAAAACTATATTTTTTCGCTCAAATGTCCAAATGTTCGCTCAACTATACCCACACTCTCCCCTCCTACTCGAGATGTGAATCAATACGAAGTCAGACTCATTAATACACTAGGTTAACCTCACGACTTGAGGCTAGCCCGTTCTCTTTTCCATCGAGTTGCCATTTGCGAAGGATCTAACACTATTCCTTTGTCTAACGAAGGAACTGTGATACCTAACAAACATGAGCTTTGTGCAGTGTATTGTAGATCGTAATGTTCTACAATACATCAGGAAGGCAAGTGTCTTCCTTGCATTTCTCATGCTCTAAAACACCGAATATTAAACGTGAGAGGTGGATTCCTATCGCCTTTCCACCTGTGAAAGTTTCGAGGACAAATTTATAAAAAAAAAATGCTTTATCTTCACACTTCTAATAATATTAATATGTAAAGCAAAAAATTAACAACTGGGTAATATAATAAATGCGATGAAATATACGAGTTCGCGTGAAAAGATTAAAGAGAATGGCGACTCTGCACTCAGCCTCAGGTGAAAATTAGAAATGTACTTTTTATGCTATACATAGAACTCTTTACCGCCATAGAGAGACGCACTTTGTTAAAATGAAGGGATACGTATTTATTTCTTCAGTCCTATACAGCGATGATTCATTATACACGAATCCAACCAGCAAGATTTCAAGAGGTGGGATAAATAGGGCACACTTTCATACATACGCATTGCTCATCCAATTCATGTTTCCAACTCCTTGTCTTTCTTCTCATGCAGGCCGGTAAGTATTCAAACGGGAAAATGGAAGTATCAGAATCTTCAGTTTAATCGATATGCAAATCACCGTATTTAACGTTCAAACGGTTAACATATTACGATATCATATTTTAGACAGCTGCAATGCAATCTGTTTTTTCATTTATTTTTGTTAATTATACATAATTACATAGCTTATATAAATACACTCAGGTGTGCATGTATGTATGTGTGTGTGTTTGTTTGTGTGTGCGTGTATATATATATATATATATATATATATATATATTTATTTATATATATATATATACATATATATATGATATATGTGCTTTTTACTCTTGTATTTCCTCTCTTGTTTCCTCGTGCCAGTTCATTGGTTCGCCAAGTACAGCCATTAACAAGGGAAATAAGCGACCAAATGTTCGCTCAACCGTTCGAGACCTGTAGCGCGTTGCCGTCCATACCTCACTCCTTGACCTCGCCCTGCCCCTCTCCATCCCTCTCTCCTTTCCCTCCCCCTCCCCCTTCTCTCTTTCCCCCCTCCTCTCTCTCTTTTTTTCCTTCCCCCTCACCCCTCTTTCTTAACCCCATCCCCTCTCTCTCACATCTACCTGTTAAATCCGATTCATCTCTTGGCTAGCAGCAACACCAAACACCAACACCTCCCTTCCCACGCGTCTCCGTAAGGCCGACTTTCGCGTAGCTTACGTGGCGTGCAAGAAGACGCCGAAAGAGAGGGAAAAACACAGGAAGTTGATGAGCGCGAAATGGCGATGCTGGTGTGTACGAAGACCACGTGGGACGCACATTGCCTGAAAATTAACATCAAATGTATCATATAATTGGTGAGTTTCCGGTGATGTCGATGGTTTTGTTAATTATACTGACGGTATATATGTATGATATAAAGACGGCAAGACGACGGAATTTTCAACGTAATCTACCTAGCAGATAATTTTTGATCGGTGATGCTAAACCTGGCAGCCAAGGCTATGCACGGGGTACAAACATTAGTATTCTGCCAAGAAGACTAGAAACTCATGCTAGGTTCTGGGTTACAGATATTGCATTCTCGAGATGAAGGATTATTAAATTCAGACAGATATGAGAAAAGGTTAAAAAAAAATCACTGCATATGACGGCCTGCATAGATGATGCAATAAAGGTCAGTTTCTGTTTCCGCAGCTGTAAGTCCGCAAAATAAAAGCAAAGCAAATACGCCAAGGGACTGTAAGTTAGAAGCGCAAGCACGCCGAGAAACCGACGGCTTAGCTGAATGCGCGCGCGGACTGCACAATGACGAGGGATTTCACTTACGCATGCGCACTTGGCCAAAGGAATTCTCAAGCCTAGCCGTGGGCCCACTAGCCTCTCCTAATGGTACCTCGAGGCAAGGCTTTGGACATGGACAATGTGTAACATGCAGGGAAACAAAAGTCATGTGAATGATTCCGGTCTTGATATGTACATAACGATAAAACGTGTATGTATATACACACAGAAAATATTCAAACATGTATACACACAAGTAAACACATATATAAAATCATTTGATGTATATTCAATCATACGTTAATCTATCCATATATCTGTAATATATATATATATATATATATATATATATATATATATAT
>BOPN01004015.1:137500-138969 GCA_017312705.2 Penaeus japonicus | reverse complement strand
GCTTTGTCTTGACCGGTATTTTATCATCGGCCACGTGCGTCGCTGCCCGATTTGCATCATCAAGAGGGGGAGAGGGGGAGGGAGGGGAGGGGAGGGGGAGAGGGAGAGGGGTTGATGACAGCGCCGAGAGGGTGAAACAATTGATGCTATGAATGCATTGAGGATATTGTTCATCAACATGATCAAAAGCGCGGTTGCCGCCATACGCCGGGACTTCTATGCTTCGATATATATATATTTTTTTATGTTTATATATTTTATATATATATACTCGTTTTGGCTGTGTTTCGGTATGTACTATGATGGTACATGCATAGATGTACAGACACTCGTAAATAAAAACAAAACAGCAAAGTAAATAAATAAACACACACACACACATACATACACACACACAAACACACACGACATATGAAAAAATGAAAACACATATGAACACACACACGCAAACACACACACGTACCCCCCCCCCCCACACACACACACACAAACACACGCATACACGTGAAAAAGAAAAACGATAAACCGCTGAATAAACATCGTCTATAAGAACACAAAACAAGATAACACCGAAGAACAAAGCAAAACCTAAGTTATCAAAAGAAAGAAGCACTGGCATGACATGATCTTGACATGAATGCACTTCACAGTCATGTCTCTTTAATCGTGAAAGTGAAACAGGGGAGACTCTGTTATTCATTTTTTTTCATTTTTAATCTATCTTTATCTATCTTTCTATCTATCTTTCTCCCTCCCTTTCTCTCTCCACCTTTTCCCCTCTCTCTGTCTCTCTCTCTCTCTCTCTGTCTCTCTCTCTCTCTCTCTCTCTCTCTCTCTCTCTCTCTCTCTGTCTCTCTCTTTCTCCCTTTCTCTCTCCCTCTGTCTCAATTTTCTCTCTTATGTTTGAATTTGTTATTATCGATGCAAGAGGAACTCGAAGCCACAGCTAAGATTTCTGAATTAAGCGATAAGGATGTAAAGAAATTAAAATTTTCAAGGAGAACAGTTACTATTGATGAATGGAACAACCTCCCAGAAAACGTTGTATTTGTTTGATACATATATATGTTTACAGAGTTATAAGCTAATCTAAATACAGCAGACGGCCTCCCTGGGTTCAGCTCTCTCTCTTGCTTATTTGAACTAGGTAAACATACGTACAAGCAGACAGGCATACACACACACACACACACACACACACACACACACACACACACACACACACACACACACACACACACACACACACACACACACACACACACACACACACACACACACACACACACAGACATACGCACACAAACACATACACACACAAAACCACACCCACATACACCGACATACATTATTACATAATATAAACATACGAACCAGTTAATTTTCCAAACGAACACTTACACTTTTATGGTTTCTCCCCACCTATAAGCCATTCTAAACCGTTCGGATTAAACAAACACTCATAAACA
>BOPN01004015.1:107500-110000 GCA_017312705.2 Penaeus japonicus | reverse complement strand
GTTCCTCTTCACGTATTATTAGATCTAAATACTGGACTAGACACCTCATATGAATTAGTGGCTAAAAAATATATTTTCTGGTTCCTTTCACGTGATATTAGATCTAAATACTGGACTGGACACCTTATGTGAATTAGTGGCTAAAAAAGATATTTTCTGGTTCCTTTTCACGTATTATTAGATCTCCTAAATACTGGACTAGACACCTCATATGAATTAGTGGCTTAAAAAGATATTTTCTGGTTCCTCTTCACGTATTATTAGATCTAAATACTGGACTAGACATCTCATATGAATTAGTGACTAAAAATGATATTTTCCTGTATAGATAGATAAATGGATATGAAGAAGGACAAGAGGACAAGTAGGTAAAGAGATGCAAAACAATATTGATAATGATGATACTTAGATGATAACGATAAGGATGATTATATACTTGTAATGATACTAATGATGAAAAATGGACGTAATGATAACATTAATTATGATGATGATGATTACGATGATAACAATGGTAATGATGGTGATGATATTAAGGATGATATAAACTATAGTTGTAATAACAACAACGGAAATGTTGATAATAACAATCATAGTGATAATTATGGTACTGATACTAATACTTCTAGTTGTAATGATGATAATTGAAGTGCTAATGATTGTGATGATAATTACATTGATGGCGATGACGATAGTAATAATAGTTATGATAAGGATGATAATGGTAGTTTTGATGAATGATGAAAGTAATGATGATAGTAATGATAATGATAACAATGATTATAATGATCATAATGATAATAATAATAATTATTATATTAATCATAACAACAATAATGATAATAATGGCAAAAGTGATTATAGTAATAATGATAACAAGGATAATAATAACAACAATAATAGTTATGATGGTAATGATTATGATAATGACGAAATAATGTTAAACATGATGAAATTAGGATAATGATAACAATATCAATGACAATGATTAAGAAAGATAATGATAAGGATTATAAGAATAATGAGACTAGAAACAACCTTTTTTTTGTAATAACAACAGCTATAATGATGATCATAATGACGATAACAGTAGTACGACTAGTGATGATGATGATAATGGTATACATGCTAGTAATGATAATGAAAATTATGATAATAATAAAATCATATTAATGATACTGATAATGACAAAATAGATAATAATATCAATGATAATGATGCTGATACTAATGATAAGGATAATAGTGATGATAATGATGTTGAAAATAATAATAGTAATAGTAATAATAGCAATAATGATTATAGAAACAATAACAGTGTTAACAATAATTATTATTATCATAATCATCAGCATTATAACCATCGTCATTATTTTTATCATAATGATAATGATGATAGCAATAATAATAAAAACAATAATAACAATAACGACGATAATGATAACAATGATCATGATAATAATAGCACCAATAATAACAATGACTATATCAACAAATCATAAAAAAAACTGATCAAGTCTCCCCAAGACCTATCAATAGAAAACGGAATTCAGTGCCCGGCGAACGTACCAACTTCCAAAGAATTTATTGCTCGCAACAAGTGACACCAGAGTTTAAAGTTGTCTAATAAAGTTTCACACCTGTCATTTTGCTCGCTTTTCAGTGGTGTTTTCCTTTTACTTATTCCTCTTTTTTTCTTTCTTTCTTTCTTTTTTTCTTTTTTTTTAGCTTCGACTTTAACTTTATCTCTTCTTCTTTTCATTTTCTTCTTAGGAGAGAGGCAGGGAGAGAGAGAGAGAGAGAGAGAGAGAGAGAGAGAGAGAGAGAGAGAGAGAGAGAGAGAGAGAGAGAGAGAGAGAGAGAGAGAGAGAGAGAGAGAGAGAGAGAGAGAGAGAGAGAGAGAGAGAGAGAGAGAGAGAGAGAGAGAGAGAGAGAGAGAGAGAGAGAGAGCGAAAGAGAGAGAGAGGAGAGATAGAGAGATAGATAGGTAGGTAGATAGTAGATAGATAGAGAGAGAGAGAGAGAGATTGAGAGAGAGAGAGATAGAGAGAGAGAGCGAAAGAGAGAGAGGAGAGAGATAGAGATATAGATAGATAGGTAGATAGATAGATAGATAGATAGAATGAGAGAAAGAGAATGAGAGAGAGAGAGAGCGAAAGAGAGAGAGAGGAGAGATAGAGAGGTAGGTATTTAGATAGATAGACAGATAGAGATAGAGAGAGAGAGAGAGAGAGAGAAACAAAGAGAACGAGACATAGAGAGAGAGAGAGAGAGACAGAGAGAGAGAGAGAGAGAGAGAGAGAGAGAGAGAGAGAGAGAGAGAGAGAGAGCGAGAGAAACAAAGAGAACGAGACATAGAGAGAGAGAGACTAAAAGAGACACAGAAAGAGAGACAGAGACAGACAGAGAGAGAGAGAACGAGACACAGAGAGAGACAGAGAGAGAGAGAGAGAGAGAGAGAGAGAGAGAGAGAGAGAGAGAGAGAGAGAGAGAGAGAACGA
>BOPN01004015.1:27500-32500 GCA_017312705.2 Penaeus japonicus | reverse complement strand
ACCATCACCATCCACACCACCATCATCACCATCATTCTCACCATTACCATCACCATCATCATCCTCACCATCATCATCCACACCATCACCATCATCATCACCATCATCATCCATACCATCACCATCATCCTCACCATTACCATCACCATCATCATCCTCACCATCATCATCCACACCATCACCATCATCACCATCATCCTCACCATCACCATTACCATCATCATCACCCATCACCATCATCACCATCACCATCATCACCATCATCCTCACCATCACCATCACCATTACCATCACCATCATCATCCTCACCATCACCATCACCATCACCATCACCATCATCATCCTCACCATCACCATCATCACCCCCACCTCCTCACCCCTCACCCCCTCCACCCCCACCCCCAACTCCTCACCCCTTCCATCACCATTACCATCACCATTACCATCACCATCATCACCATCATCCTCACCATCATCATCACCATCACCATTACCATCACCATCCTCATCCTCATCCTCACCATCACCATCACCATCACCATCACCATCATCATCCTCACCATCACCATCACCATCACCATTACCATCACCATCACCATCATCATCATCATCCTCACCATCACCATCACCATTACCATCACCATCATCATCATCATCCTCACCATCACCAATACTATCACCATCACCATCCTCACCATCACCATTACCATCACCATCGCCATCACCATTACCATCACCATTGCCATCACCATCACCATCACTATCCTCACCATCACCATCATCATCCTCACCATTACCATCACCATCCTCACCATCACCATCCTCACCATCACCATCCTCACCATCACCATCCTCACCATCACCATCCTCACCATCACCATCATCACCATCACCATCATCATCATCACCATCATCCTCACCATCATCATCCTCACCATCACCATCATCCTCACCATCATCCTCACCATCACCATTACCATCACCATTACCATCACCATCATCACCATCATCCTCACCATCATCATCACCATCACCATTACCATCACCATCACCATCCTCATCCTCACCATCACCATCACCATCACCATCACCATCATCATCCTCACCATCACCATCATCCTCACCATCACCATTACCATCACCATCACCATCATCATCCTCACCATCACCATCATCAATATCATCCTCACCATCACCATCCTCACCATCATCCTCACCAACATCCTCACCATTACCATCATCCTCACCATCCTCACCATCACCATCATCACCATCATCCTCACTATCAACAGCGAAAAACATTTTCAAAAATCATTTACAAATTAATTGAGACACAGGCAGCCACCAAGGAGAGCCACATTCCTCTCAATAGAACAAGATAAATAAAATGTATATATAACTTTCTATCTAGTGCTGAGTCGTTTTATTAATGGTGGTGAGATAATTGTTGTTGATCATTCTTCTATTGTTGTTGTTTCTTTTGTTTGTAATAATGTTTGTTGATTAATGTTGTTGTTGATAGTGTTGGTATCGTCTGTCGTTCAGTAATACGGTATTTTTGTTAGATTTTTTGCTAAAACTATTTTTGATGATGATGATCGTGATGAGGATGCTGATAATGGTGGTGGTGATGATGATGATAACAATTATGACTATATTAGTTATAAACATATCAATGTCTTAGATTAAAGTCTCACAAGCAACATCAATATTGTTATTGTAATGACAATGATATATTGCAATACTGATATGGATGTATTTACGAACAATAGGACAATAGTGATAATTATATTACTAAAATCAATATCTTCATTGTTGCAGCCGTTATCAATATTACTATCATCATTATTATCAATACCTGAGGATTTTGATAATGATAAGCATCGGACTGATAATGGTGATGATTACAATTGTTGTTATTATTATTGTTATCATCATTGCTGCAATTATCATCATTATCAGTATTATCATTCTCATTATTACTACTATTATTATTGTTATCAATAACATTACTCTGATTATCTTTATTGTTTTGTTTTGTTTTTCTTGTTCCTGTTGCTAGCATTATTATTATTATCATCATTATCATCTGTCTCTTTCTACTCCTTCCCATTCTGTTTTCCCACTCTCCGTTCTTTCATTTTTTTTCTTTCTTTCTTTTTTCTTATCTTCCTTTTTTCTCTCTCCTCTTCCACTTCTTTCTTTTTTTCTCTCCTTTTTTTCTCTCTTCCTCAGTTTCTTCCTCCTCGTCTTCTTGTCTTCTTCCTCCGCTTACCATTCTTCTTCCTCCTCTTCTTCCTCCTCCTCCTCTTCTTCTTCCTCCTCTTCTTCTTCCTCCTCCTCTCCATCTTCCTCCTCCTTCTTCTTCTTCCTCATCCTCTTCTTCTTCTTCCTCTTCTTCTTCCTCCTCTTCTTCTTCCTCCTCCTCTCCATCTTCCTCCTCCTCTTCTTCTTCCTCATCCTCTTCTTCTTCTTCCTCTTCTTCTTCCTCCTCTTCTTCTTCCTCCTCTTCTTCTTCCCTCTCCTCTTTTTCCTCTTCCTCTGTTTCCTCCTCCTTTTCTCCATCTACTTCCTCCTCTTCTTCCTCTCCCTCTTTCCCTCCTCCTCCTCCTCTTCTTCTTCTTCTTCCTCTTCCCCTCCTCCTCCTCCCCTTCCACCTCTTTCTTTTCCTTCTCTTTATAATCCTCTTGCTTCACCTATTCCTACCTCTCCCTTTCCCACCATCCTCTTCTTATTCTTCCTCTACCCCCACCATCCCTCCCCTCCCTCCATCTCCTGCTTTCCCCATCCCTCTCCCTCCCCCTCCCCTCTTCCCTAATCCCCCTTTCTCCCTCCCCTCCCCCCCCTCCCCTCTTCCCTCTTTCCCTCCCTTCCCGTCCCCTCTTCTCTCAACCCTCTCATCCTTTCCTCTTCCCTCTTTCCCCCCTTCCCCTCCCCTCTTCTCTCACCCCCCTCCCCCTTTCCTCTTTCCCCACTTCCCCTACCCTCTTCCCTCACCACTCTCCCCCTTTCCTCTTCCCTCTTTCCCCCCTTCCCCTCCCCTCTTCCCTACCCCCCCTTTCTCACCCCCTCCCCCTTTCCTCTTCCCTCTTCCCTCACCCCCTTCTCCCTCCCCTCTTCCCCCCTCCCCCTTCTCTTTTCCCTCACCCCCTCCCCTTCCCCTTTTCCCTCCCCCCACCTCCCTCTTCCTCATCCCCCTCCCTTCCCTCTTCCTTCTTTCCCCCTCTTCCTCTTTCCCCCTCTTCCCCTCCCCCTCTTTCTCTCACCCCCTCCCCTTCCCTCTTCCCTCTTTCCCCCCCTTCCCCTCCCCTCTTCCCTCACCCCCTCCCCCTTCCCTCTTCCCTCCCCTTCCCCTCTTCCCTCACCCCCTCCCCTTCCCTCTTCCTCCCTCCTACCCCTCCCCTCCCCCTTCTCTCTCCTCCCCCTCCCCCTCCCCCCCCTCCCCCTTCTCTCTTTCCTCTTTCCCCCTCCCCCTCCCTTCTTCCTCACCCCTCCCCCTTCTCTCTCTCTCTCCCCCCTCCCCCCTCCCCCTTCCCTCTTCCCTCATCCCCCCTCCCCCTTCCCTCTTCCCTCACCCCCTTCCCCCTCCCCTCTTCCCTCACTCCTCCCCCTTCCCTCTTTCCCCCCCTTCTCTCTTCCCTCCCCCCTCCCCCTTCTCTTTTCCCTCCCCCTTCCTTCTTCCCTCTTTCCCCTCCCCTCTCCCCCTCCTTCCCCTCCCCTCTCCCCTCAACCCCCTCCCCTTCCCTCTTTCTTCTTTCCCCCCTTCCCCTCCCCTCTTTCCTCACCCCCCTCACCCTTTCCTCTTCCCTCTTTCCCTTCACTCTTCTCTCACCCCCCTCCCCCTTCCCTCTTCCTTTCCCCCTTCCCTCACCTCTTCCCCTCTTCCCCCCCCTTCCCCTCACCTCTTCCCTCTTTCCCCTCCCCTCCCCTTCCCTCTCTTCCCTCCTCCTCCCCCTCCCCTCCCCTCCTTCTCTCTTCCCTCCCCCCCTCCCCCTCCCCCCCCTCTTCCCTCATTCCTCCCCCTTCCCTTTTCCCCCTTCTCTCTTCCTCCTTCCTCCCCCTTCTCTTTTCCCTCCCCCTTCCTTCTTCCCTCTTCCCCTCCTTCCCCTCCCTCTCCCCTCAACCACTTCCCTTCCCTCTTTCTTCTTCCCCCTTCCCCTCCCCTCTTCCCTCACCCCCTCACCCTTTTCTCTTCCCCCTCTTCCCCCTTCACCCTTCTCTCACCCCCTCCCCCTTCCTCCTCCTTCTTTCCCCCCCTTCCCCTCACCTCTTCCCTCTTCCCCCCCTTCCCCTCCTCGCTTCCCTCACCCCCTCTCCCCCTTCCCTCCCCCCTGCCCCTTACCTCTTCCCTCTTTCCCCCCCTCCCCCTTCCCTCTTCCCTTACCCCCCTCCCCCTTCTCTCTTCCCTATTTCCCCCCCTTCTCCTCCCTTCTTCCCTCACTCTTCCCTCTTCCTTCACCCCCCTCCCCTTCCCCCTCTTCCCCCTCCCCCTCACCCTCTCCCTTCCTCCTTATACCTTCCTCCCCCCTCCCCCTTCCCCTCTTCCTCACTCCTCCCCCCCCCCCCCCCCCCCCCCCCTCTTCCCCTCCCACCTCATCCTCCCCTCTTCCCTCACCCCCTCCCCCTTCCCTCTTCCCTCTTTCCCCTCACTCAGCTAATCTAATCGACCAACAGAGAGCACAGGGGAGGGGAGGGGTACGGAGGGGAGGGGAGGGGAGGGAGAGGATGGGAGGCAACTGAACGCAGACGACCCACGCCCGCACGCCCTCCGGAAGAGACTGAGGGCGAGGAAGAGAGGGGAAAGGAAGGATGGAGGTGGGGGGGGGGGTCCAGGAGAGATGGGAGGAAGAGAAGGAAGGAGGGAGAGATGGAGAGAGAGAGAGAGAGAGAGAGAGAGAGAGAGAGAGAGAGAGAGAGAGAGAGAGAGAGAGAGAGAGAGAGAGAGAGAGAGAGAGAGAGAGGAGACAGAGAGACAGAGGATATGAGAGATAGAGAGACAT
>BOPN01004015.1:15000-17500 GCA_017312705.2 Penaeus japonicus | reverse complement strand
GGGGAAGGGGGGGGGTTAAGGGAAAGAGGGAGGGAGAAGGTGAGGGTAAGGGACGGAAGGAAGGGGAGAGGGGAGAGGGGAAGAGGGATAGGGGAAGAGGGGATTGGAAAAGAAGCGGGGACTTAATGAGGGAAGAGGTGGAGGAGGGGGAGGGGGAGGCGGGGGTAGAAAGGGTTGAGGAGGAGGAGAAAGAGGGGAGAGACACGAAGACTGGACTAAAGCAAAGGTCGAGGGAATAGAGAGAGAGAGAGAGAGATGCACGTATATATATACATATACATTTAAATGTATGTACATATATGTGTTTGTATATTATACACACACATACACACACACACACACACACACACACACACACACACACACACACACACACACACACACACACACACATACACATACATATATATACATATATATATATATATATATACATATATATATATATATATATATATATATATATATATATATATATATATATATATATATATATATACATATATACACACACACATCTTAACAAACTTACATAGACACAGAAAGAAATCAATAAAACCAGACAAAGAGACACATAAAAATAAAGATAGATATTTAGATAGAGAGAAAGAACAGAAGCCAGCGAAGGAGAAAGAGGAGGAGAGGGAGCGAGGGGTTAAGTTAAATTAAGCCGAATTAAATATTCAAATCAGATATTTCTTGTTAGGAGTAGCAGGGGACTCTCACGGGAGAGAGAGAGAGGGAGAGAGAGAGAGAGAGAGAGAGAGAGAGAGAGAGAGAGAGAGAGAGAGAGAGAGAGAGAGAGAGAGAGAGAGAGAGAGAGAGCGAGAAGGGAGAGAGAGAGAGAGAGAGAGAGAGAGAGAGAGAGAGAGAGAGAGAGAGAGAGAGAGAGAGAGAGAGAGAGAGAGAGAGAGAGCGAGAGAGAGAGAGAGAGAGAGAGAGAGAGAGAGAGAGAGAGAGAGAGAGAGAGAGAGAGAGAGAGAGCAAGAGAGAGAGAGAGAGAGAGAGAGAGAGAGAGAGAGAGAGAGAGAGAGAGAGAGAGAGAGAGAGAGAGAGAGAGAGAGAGAGAGAGAGAGAGAGAGAGAGAGAGAGAGAGAGAGAGAGAGAGAGAGAGAGAGAGAGAGAGAGAGAGAGAGAGAGAGAGAGAGAGAGAGAGAGAGAGAGAGGGAGACAGACAGACAGACAGACAGACAGACAGACAGATAGAGAGAGAATGAGAGAGACAGAGAGAGAGCGAGAGAGAGATAGAGAGATAGAGATAGATAGATAGAGAGAGAGAGAGAGAGAGAGAGAGAGAGAGAGAGAGAGAGAGAGAGAGAGAGAGAGAGAGAGAGAGAGAGAGAGAGAGAGAGAGAGAGAGAGAGAGAGAGAGAGAGAGAGAGAGAGGGAGACAGAGAGAGACAGAGACAGACAGATAGAGAGAGAGAAGGAGAAAGAGAGGATGAGAGAAAGAGAGTCAGACAAAAATAGCCCATAATAAAAGAGGAGACACGGGAGAGGGGTCGATGAAGATAGGGAACCAGTGCGAGGGGAAACAAATATTAAAGAGGGCCAAAAGGGGTCATTTGAGGGGAAAGCCGAGAAGGCGGAGAGCAATACGAAAAGGGAGTTGGAGAAACGGGTAAAAGATGGAACTGGAGGAGAGCGGAGAAAGCTGTCACTGTAAAGAAACGGATGAGGGAAGAAGGAGAAGGGGCAAGAATTAGAGAGGAGAGGAGTGGAATAGAGGGAGGGAAGGAGATCCATGGAAAAGGGGGATATGGAGAAGGGATGAACGAAGACTAAGAAAGAAAGAGAGAGAGAGAGAGTGAGTGAAAGATGGGTATATAAATATACTTCGTTTCTTCTTCTTCTTCTTCTTCTCTCTCTTACTGACTCACTCTCTCTCTCTCTCTCTCTCTCTCTCTCTCTCTCTCTCTCTCTCTCTTTCTCTTCTCTCTCTCTCTCACTCTCTCTCTCTCTCTTTCTCTCACTCTCTCTCTCTCTCTACGTGATATATGCATGCAGTCATGCTTACATATATAAATACATACATACATATACATACAAACATATATACATACATACGTACATACATGCATATGTACATATGTACCATACAAATATATATACATACATACGTACATACATGCATATGTACATATGTACTGTACAAATATATATACATACATACATGCATACATACATGCATACATACGTACATACAGGCATCCATACAGCACATACGCACTTACATATATTTTCATTTACATAGATGAATACATGAATACATAGGCAAGATACAACTACAGTAAGAGCGACTTCATGTACGTTCTTACAGATGGCTGTTTCTTATGAATCTGTGTGTGCATGTTTACTATGTTTATTTTTGTTTCAACACACACATACACACACATATGTATACATATATACAAATATATGTATGTATGTATATATGTATGTATGTATGTATGTATGTATGTATGTATGTATGTATGTATGCATGTATGTATGTATGTAT
>BOPN01004015.1:0-2500 GCA_017312705.2 Penaeus japonicus | reverse complement strand
ATTATCCACATCGTCATCATCATCATTATTACCATCATTTCATTCCAATCTGTAAAAAGCTCAGAATAATTTTCGTAATATACATAATAAAAGTCGAAATGAACTGAGCCTTTGTAGTGCTATAACAAACATTGGCTATTTAAATTTATGCGGATAGTGTTATTCTGCTTTCAACTCTTTGTGATCTAATTTTCATTCAATTTGATCATTACTGATTATCTTATTGAGATTTGGGGGGGAGGGGGAGGAGGGCGGGGAAGGGGGTGGGGGGAAGTTAAGAGCAAATGGATGTTTTATTTTCTCTTGTCGGAATATTACGAGTTTCAGTCTTCGTTGTATATTACTTTTAGTCTTCGTTTAATGGACTATTTTGTCTTTATAAGTTGTCTTGTCAACCATTGTTGAAATAAATGATGACTAAGAAAGAGAGAGAGAGAGAGAGAGTGAGAGTAGGAGAGAGAGAGCAAGAGAAAGAGAGAGAGAAAGCGAGGGAGTGAGGGGGGGAGAGAGAAAGAGAGAGAGAGCAAGAGAGAGAGGTGGGAGAGAGAGAGAGCAAGAGAGAGAGGTGGGAGAGAGAGAGAGAAAGAGAGAGAAATAGAGGTAGAGATAGAGATGGAGAGAGCAAAAGAGAGAATGACAAATTCTCACCTTTACCACCACTGTAGTATGAAAAGGTTATATAAATTTGCAATGCCTACTACCGAGTACAGACCGGAGGAAGGTCTTTCTCCTGCAATAGGTCACTGGAAAATGCCTGATGTCATGCATTATGTCATTAACCTGGGTTCTCAACTAGCAAGAGCAGGCAGTCATAGCTACCTCCTTGCAGAAATGTCTCTCAAAACAACAACATCGTAAGTGCTTTTTAACAATGTGGCAATCCGGAGATTCGAGAAAACACGGAATTCTAAACCTATAGTAATAGGTCTAACAATATATATATATATATATATATATATTCCAACCTATGCCTATCTTTTACCTGTCTAGATAGATAGATACACACACATACACACACACACGGGGGAGGGAGGGGAGAGAGAGAGAGAGAGAGAGAGAGAGAGAGAGAGAGAGAGAGAGAGAGGGAGTGGAAGAGAGGAAGAGGGAGTGTTAGCCTCGATATATAAGTTGTAGGCCTTTAAAACTTGTCCAGTCGTACATAATTCACTCATGGTAACTTACTTAGTGGATGGTTGACAGACTTAACTGTAAATAAGTTATGTCAATGATTATACTCTGGCTCGGTGCGGAAGAAGATAGATATTTACTCATTACTGTTCATACCTCTCTGTCTTGTCCCTTGTCTCGTTGATCCAGTATTTCCTGTTCTGTGTATTACCACTAGCAGAAACTGTGGCAGTTAGGCAATGGACTGAGACATCAGGTCAAAACAGGCTGCCAGAAATATTGCATTGAATGAAAGGGAAAAAACATAATTAGTGTGTTCGGTCATATGATATGCAATATCAGTGCCTTAAAGAGAGAGAAAGAGGGAGAGAGAGAGAGAGAGAGAGAGAGAGAGAGAGAGAGAGAGAGAGAGAGAGAAGGAGAGAGAGAGAGAGAGAGAGAGAGAGAAAGAGGGAGAGAGAGAGAGAGAGAGAGAGAGAGAAGGAGGAGAGAGATAGAGAGAAGGAGGTAGAGAGAAAGAGAGAGAGAGAGAGAAAACGAAGGGGGAGGGGGGAGGGAAAGAAAGAGATACTGAGAGCGAGAGAGACACAGAGAAAGAGGGGGAGGGGGGTGTAGGGGGAGAGGAGAAAGAGAGAGAACGAAGGGAAAGGGAGGAGGGGAGAAATAGAAAGAGAAAGAGGGAGGGGGAGGGGGAGAAAAAGAGAGAAAGAGGGCTGGGATTGGGGATGCATTATTCAACCACAACGAAATTATCCGGCATCATCATCATTATCATCAGATTGACTTCTTGTCTGCATGGATTAATGTGAATGCATACATAATATCGCTCCATAAATAAATCTAATTGGAACCAGACTTATTCCAGATATTTTTCTATATTTTACCAAAAAAAGAAAAAAAAAAGAAAAAAAAAAGTTAGAACACACCATACGTAAGTTACAGAAAAAAAAACTTCCGTCAACTGGGAATTTAACTTTTTTTTTCTTTTTTTTTTTGTTGCCCTTCTTCTTTTAAGATGGAAGTTAAAGTCCTCTCATCTGCTAAAGTGAAACCACAACCTTGCTTTTTTTTTCTCTTTATTTTCAAGTTTATGTACATATACATATTCATATATTTGGGAACCTTCTTTTTTTTCTTCTTTTTTGTAAAAAATGTAATGTAAATAAATATACAGAAAAATAACACAAGTATATTGGTGAATGAGTAAATGATTAAATGATTCAATAGATTAAGGAATAAGAAAAATACAAGAATCAATCCTTAGATTAGTTAGTTTCCAGCTGAATTCAAAACTGTAATCATTAGACCGGTTTCTGATTCCCTTTTCCTTCTCCATTTACCGATCGCTTCCATACATATATCATATATATAT
>BOPN01004014.1:132500-137500 GCA_017312705.2 Penaeus japonicus | reverse complement strand
GAGAGAGAGAGAGAGAGAGAGAGAGAGAGAGAGAGAGAGAGAGAGAGAGAGAGAGAGAGAGAGGGAGAGGAGAGAGAGAGAGAGGGAGAGGAGAGAGGAGAGGGGGAGGGAGAGGGAGAGAGAGAGAGAGAGAGAGAGAGAGAGAGAGAGAGAGAGAGAGAGAGAGAGAGAGAGAGAGAGAGAGAGAGAGAGAGCGCTTTTACGTATGTTTGTTTGTAATTATGCATGTATATTCGTTTATAACTACATATGGACGAATGTATGTTTGTGTACCTGTATGTATGTATGTCTGTATGTAATACAGGGGAGGAAAGTAAAGTAGGGCTTAGAGTTAGGGGTGCGGATGGGTATAGGGAGAAGGAGAGGGATGTTAAAAGTGAGAATAGGGGAGAGGGGGGAGAGGAGAGAACAGGGACTCTGCTGTTGTTGTTGTTGTTTTTCATAAATCGAATCGTAAATATTTTCGCCTTGTTAGAGAGGGAGATGGAAGGAGGTGATTGAGCTTAGAGGCTGACAGTTAAGCCTCTTTTCCTTTTCTTTTCATTTTCTTTTTTTTTTTTTTTTTTTTTTTTTTTTTTTTTTTTTTTTCTTTCTTTTTTAATGAGATGTTTTATTTCTTTTTGGTTTAGTTTTGAGTTGAGATTTCCTCATTATGATTATTATCGCCGTTGTATTATTATTATTGTTGTTATTGTTGATAGTTATCGTCATCATTATTATTGTTATCATTATTGTTAGTGATAATGATGATGATAGCCTTATAAATTATTGTTATTATCATTATTATTATTATCATCATCATCATCATCATCATCATTATTATAATTGTTAATATCATTATCATGATTATTATTACCAGTACTAACATTATCATTATTAGTATTATCACAATTATTATTATTATTATTATAATCTCTTCCTCCTCCTCCTCATCTGTTCTCCCTTCTTCCCCTCCACCCTATTCCCCCTCCCCCTCCACCCTATTCCCCCTCCCCCTCCACCCTCTTCCCCCCACCCTCCAGCTTACCCCCACCCCTCCCCTCCACCCCCCACCCCTCCCCATCCCCCTCCCCCTCGCCGTCCCCCACAAAACGCTCCTCCATCCGAAGAACACTCCCGTCTCTCCTCTCGTCGTGATGTGATTAATTCAGATAATCAGCTTAAGATATCAAGTAATCCTTCCCGGACGGATCAAAAAAAAAAATGCCAGTTGATTAACTTTTCGGATTTACGAAGAAGCGAGTGTTGGTGGAGAGAGAGAGAGAGGGAGGGGAGGGGGAGGGAGGGAGGGAGGGTGAGGGAGAGAGAGGGAGAGAGAGGGAGAGAGGGAGGGTGAGGGAGAGAGGGAGGGGGAGGGCGGTAGGGAGGGAGGGGGAGAGAGAGAGAGAGAGAGAGAGAGAGAGAGAGAGAGAGAGAGAGAGAGAGAGAGAGAGAGAGAGAGAGAGAGAGAGAGAGAGATTGAATGAGTGAGTGATTGAATGAGTAAATGAATGAGAGAGAGAAAAAGAGAGAGAAAGAGAGGGAGATAGAGAGAGAGAGAGAGAGAGAGAGAGAGAGAGAGAGAGAGAGAGAGAGAGAAATTGGTGAGTGAATAAGAAGGAAAGAAAGAGAGAGAAAGAGAGAGAGAGGGAGGGGGAGAGAGGGAGGAGCTAGCCATTTAAATTTGCTTTTGTAATTGCAACCAGTTTACAAATGCAGCCATTGCGATCTATCATGATAATCGCAAAATAAAAATGTAAATTACTTCTTTTTATTTCATTCCCGATATACTAATCTTTCAGACTCTTTCTCAGCTTGACGGTTTTGTCATTCCAGAAGTATAAATGTCATGGAGTGTTGCCCATTCGCGCAAGTTATCGCTCTCGTGGTTTTCTTGGAAGCCGCTTTGCAGGAATATGCAAGATGCTGCAAGAGAATTATTCGTGGTAATGCCAACAATATCGCTGAGTTACAGAGCAAACAGCACAGTGCCGCCGGTGAGCTGTATGTCCGTTTTAACTCAGCGCCGAAAACATGGACTATTTACAATGCACGCGACTTTTTAAGCTCAGCGGAATACGAAGATTTAGGTCGATAAGCATTTTTTTTTTTTTTTAACGCGAGAAACCGGGGGGGGGGGGGGGGGGTGGGGGGATGTCAGGCTGATGCAGGGGGGAGGGGGAGGGGGTGCAGGGGGGAAGCCTGACCTGCGAGATGTATGGGGGGGAATGCTAGTCTGACGTACAGGTGGGGGAGCAGAGTGCCATCCTGACCTACAAGTGGGGAGGGAGGGAGGGGGGTGCCATCCTGACCTACAGGTGGGGAGGGAGGGGGGGGGTGCCATCCTGACCTACAGGTGGGGAGGGAGGGAGGAGGTGGGGGGGAGTGCCAGCCTGACTCAAGACAGACGGCGCGGCACAGGTCCCCGACGTCGTTAACAGGTCAGGGAGGAAGGGATTTTGCAGTTCGTTAGCTCAGCTTAGTCGTCTCGAAGTCGTCCGTCGTACCTCGTGTCCTTAAGTCCGTCGCTGCTTTGGCTTTGACCCGATTTTGATCCTTAACGATCCGCTCTGCCCGCTTTAATCCCGGATCCCCGATACTGCATGCTGCGTCATCAGTAACTATTATTTCCAGATTATGTATAATCAGCTGTTCGCGTCCGTAATTTTAGGCTGGCCATAAATTATTCTAAATTTATCTTTGCTACATCTGTGTAATAGACTGCGACGTGTTTTATGATTATGTATGCATAATCATTATCACGTTATTAAGTTTGTAATTGTAATATACCATCAGTATGGTAATTCCACATTGATATTACTCTCGTCTGCAATGAATCTACTTCACATGGAAATGAACGACCCGAGTGATGGATTACAGTTTAACTTCGACCAGACAGTCGCTATAACATAAAGAATGATTAATGGCCCAATTAGCAAATATTGCAGACACTTCTCCATGTCAAAAGGATGGAAAGGAGTGTGTTTGTGTTTGTTTGTGATTTTGATGAAGTTTACTCGAGTTACACACATGTGATCTTTACGACACCAGGGATGCTAGACTTTGTTGTTTTGTTTTCTCTAACTCCTAGAATCACCACATGACGATTCTTAAATAACACGTCGATTCTCAATTTCTTTTGAGCCTAAGACTTTCGATATTCAGGTGCTTACTTAAAATGGAAAATGAATAAAGTGTAGACTGGAGTTATAACAGAGACTTTCTAAAGATTCATCATTGCTAATTCATGACGTCTAAGTACCGCTCTAGAAATGTTGCAGAACATTGCATAGTTGAATGACGGAAGGACAACAACGACGGAACATAACCTGGCCTCGAGAATAAAAAGAACAGCATTGCGCCATTCGTAATGAGAGGAGATACGTGAAGGATTTCAGGACAATTTTGAGCTTCTGCGAATCCCGAGAACATTGCAAGATGTGCACATTGAACATTGCAGAATCATACGCGCCCAACCCCAATTTTTTTTCTCTCCTTCGTTTTCTTTTCTTCTTCTTCTTCTTATCGAGTTACTTATGTTTATCTTGATGATTAAAGCAGAACGTTAAGAATAGAGAGATCAGTAATAGCTGCAATTTAGACGTAATTTCTTGCTGCACGGATTTATCAGGTGATTGTCCTCTGTTAATGGTAATGGTACCATTCTATTGATCTTTTACCTCTTAAATCGTCTTTTAAGGGGGGGGAATATTAATTTTTCATCTTTCTTCCCTTCTTATTTTTCTTATTATACAAACTTAGGCATCGAGAGGCCCAGGTGTGTCCCCCCCGGGCGATATTTCACGATTTTTTTTTTTTCTTTTATCTTTTCTTTTTCTTATAAACCGAAAGAGGTCGTTTTAGCATTAATTGTCGCGTAACATCGTATTAAGGATTAAACGCCCGGCGACGACGTCAAGGCGACTTACTTTGCGTGCAATAAGGGCGGTAGTGATTCTGCGCGCAAGGCCGGAGATCGCGTATTTCGGGCCGCCGTCGGAGCCCCGCGATACTCGGCGTAATTCCCTCTTTAAAGCCTTCTTAATGACGGCGTCGATCATTAGGATGAGCGCCCAACGACCACATAATGTACGGCGGAAGAGAGAGACGTGGGTGGAGGGGGAGAGGGAGGGAGGGAGAGGGAGGGGTTGGGAGGGAGGGAGGGAGGGAGTGGGAGAGGAAGGGAGGGAGTGGGAGAGGGAGGGAGGGAGAGGGAGAGGGAGATGGGGGAGGGAGAGGGAGAGAGAAGGAGAGGGAGAGAGAGGGGGGGGGGGAGAGGGAGAGATGGCAGAAAACAGTCTCTCTCTATCTATCTATCTATCTATGTATCTATCTATCTATCTATCTCTCTCTCTATCTCTCTCCCTCTCCCTCTCCCTCTCCCTCTCCCTCTCCCTCTCTCTCTCTCTCTCTCTCTCTCTCTCTCTCTCCCTCTCTCTCTCTCTCCCTCCCTCTCTCTCCCTCTCTCTCTCCCTCTCCCTCTCCCTCTCCCTCTCTCTCTCTACACCGTTACCTCTATCTCTTTCCGTCCCTCCCATTCAACCTCTCTCTCTCCCTCCCCCTCCCCACCCATCCTCCGTCTCCCTCCCTCTTCACCCCCCCCCCCCCACCCACCCACCCTTTATCCTCAGGAGAGCGATGACATATTTTGAGAATTTTGGGCGGCCACACACACACTCCTTCCCTCCTTCCCTCCTTCCCTCTCCCCCTCCCTCCCTCCCTCCCCCTCCTCCTCCCCTCCTCCCCTCCTCCCCTCCTCCCCTCCTTCCCTCCTCCCCTCCTTCCCTCCTCCCCTCCTTCCCTCCTCCCTCCCTCCCTCCTCCCCTCCTTCCCTCCTCCCTCCCTCCCTCCTTCCCTCCTTCCTCCTTCCCTCCCTCCTTCCCTCCTTCCCTCCTCCCCTCCTTCCCTCCTCCCTCCCTCCCTCCTTCCCTCCTTCCCTTCCCTCCCTCCTCCCCTCCTTCCCTCCTTCCCTCCTCCCTGCTTCCTCACCCCCTCCTTCCCTCCTTCCCTCCTTTCCTCCT
>BOPN01004014.1:92500-115000 GCA_017312705.2 Penaeus japonicus | reverse complement strand
AGGCGGTGAGGTGAGAGTTGGCGGTACTTAAATCTTGTTATAGCCATGCCGCAGGAGTTACCCACTTCAAATTACGTTATCGGAGTAAAGTTTATACGTCCTGCAAGATCTACGTGTTTCGGGGGGAAGGGGGGGGGGTATATAGTTTTTTTTTTTCTTTTTTTTTGTAAGTTGAGAATTTTCCATGTTTATTTTTTTTCTTCTTTCTTTTCATGCTGTATTTATATATATACATACGACACAGCCACAGTAAGAACGTTCGTGCTGTGGCTGTCTCTCATTCATCTCTGTTTTATATAAATGTATGTTTTTTCTTCTTTCTTTTTTTGTAAGTTGAGAATTTTCTTCTTTCATTTTTTTGTAAGTTGAGAATTTTCTTCTTTCCTTTTTTGTAAGTTGAGAATTTTCTTCTTTCCTTTTTTGTAAGTTGAGAATTTTCTTCTTTCCTTTTTTGTAAGTTGAGAATTTTCCATGCTGCATTTATATAGATACATACGACACAACCACAGTAAGAACGTCCGTGCTGTAGCTGTCTCATCCATCTTTGTTTTATATAAATCTATGCTATCCTTATACATGTTTCAGCACGTCGCCATTGCAAACGGCCTTAAAACCTCCTGTACTCTATGGAAATGGGATTTTGCTTAAGCTCACCTTTTATCTTTATAACAGAAATACTTCGACTTCCAACATCGACTGTACCTGTCACAGTAAAATACCAAAGTGAAATAGAATATCGCCAAATATTTTGCAGACTCCCCGTTCCCAGCGCCCAAAGCCAAAGGCGGCGCTGTGTCCAACCCCCTCCCGAGCCGGTTCGTCTCCCCCAACCCCACCCCCACCCCCACCCCCACCCACACCCACCCCCTCTCGGTCTCGTGGTCTTAGCTTGGGTCTTTCTTGTGTTTTTTTTTTCTTTTTTGATTCTTTATTTGTGATTTTTTGGGAGCTGAATTTACGCGATCTTAGTTCTGGTTTTGAAGCTTGAAGTTTTTTTTTACTTATAATATTTACCGGCTTTTTCCTTCTCTTTTTATCACTTCTCTCCTCTCTTTTTCTCTCTCCTCTCTCCTTATCTCTCTCTCACTCACTCACTCACTCTGTCTCTCACTCACCCTTTCTCTCACTCTCTCACTCACTCACCCTTCCTCACACTCTCTCTCTTTCTCTCTCTCTCTCTCTCTCTCTCTCTCTCTCTCTCTCTCTCTCTCTCTCTCTCTCTCTCTCTCTCTCTCTCTCTCTCTCTCTCTTTCTCTCTCTCTCTCCAAGTCTCCTCAGAATCCTTATCGTCCTGCAGATGTCCTTCGGTATCCGCTGAAGGGGCGCGCAGTCAAGGTAACAAAAACAACGACACTCTTAACAAAGACAATCGCAACAACAGACACTCTGAACAGGGAGACTTGTCACAAAAAATATTCTCGTAACGGAAATCTCTCACAATGGAACCTCGTGTAATAAGACACAAAAGTAACAAGAGAATGTGATAAGGAAAAAAAAATGCCTGGAAAGAAATCACAAAACCATTCTAAAAAAAAGGGGGTATGAAAACATTTATGACCAAACAAAAAATATTCGTAAGCAAGTTATGTAGAGTATAAACACTGACAACAAATATATATATATATTCATAGCGCAAACCACTCGTGACAAACATAAAGAGAAGAAAAACAAGCCAAAGCAAATGAAAACACTCGCAACGGAAACCACACTCAAAAGAAACCACTCGCAACGGAGACCACTCGCAGCAAAAGCTACTCACACCAAAGGCACTCGCATTCAAACAACTCCATTCACACTAAATAAACACAGCACACTCGCAACGAACCACTCAAACATAAAAAGCCAGCTCTAAACCCACTCGTAACTATAACACTGACAACAGAGCCATTCATAATAAGTACAGTCGCTATATATAAAAAGAAATAAACTTGCAGCGAACAGGCCCCCCCCCAAAAAAAAAATAATAAAAAAATAAAAAAAATAATAAATAAAAATAAAAACGAAATAAATATAATAATGATAACTAAACATTTAATATGATAAATAAAAATTTAATATGATAAATAAACATTTAATATGATAAATAAACATTTAATATGATAAATAAACATTTAACATGATAAAAATATATCAACGTAAAGATAAATAGAAAAAAAAGATAACCATCGGAAAGCTCAAAAATCCCCTCGCAACAAAAACATTGGCACAACAGAAAGAAATTCCGCGGATCTTTGCTGTCCGGCGTCGGCATTCCCCGGCGGTCGGTCGGTGGCGAGCGGCGCGGCGTGGGTAAGCAGGCGAGCCGAGGGAGCGGAATAAGTCTGATTTACTGTTGTGTTAAAAGCAAATTGATACACTCGCCTCGCGGCTTATCAAAAGCTTTGTCATTCCACTCTGTGCTTCTGGTAGTGACTTGCAGATTCTTTCAGTGGTGTTCAGCTTTTCTCAAATACTTGCAGTTTCTTTCAGTCTTGTTCAGCTTTTCTCAAATACTTGCAGCTTCTTTCAGTCGTGTTCAGTTTCTTTCAAATACGTTCAGATTCTTTCAGTTACTTTAAACTTATTTGCAGTTACATTTAGCTTCTATTAGTTACTTGTGGCTTCCTTACATTACCTTGACCTTCTTGCAGTTCCTTTCAACTTATATTAATTACTTTCAGCTTATTTTTGTTGCAGTCTCTGTTATTTTCAGCTTCTGTCAGTTACTTTTAACTTATTTCAGTTACATTCAACTTCAGCTAGTTTCTTTTAACATATTTCAGTTACTTTTAGATTCTTGCAGTTACTTTCAGCTCCTTTTTGCTTAAAATCGCATGTTGATAGTAAAGATAAATGTTGCGGATGTCTTTCTGTCTGTCTTTCTGTCAGGGTTTCATCAGATCGAGTGGCTGTGTACGTGTAAATCCCAAGATGAAGTTATTATGCAGTAAATTTGTGATTAATGTGATTTGGAAATGAATTATACTTTTGGATCTGATCGCGAAATAAGCTGAAAGTGAAATCAGCTGAAAGTGAAATCAGCGGGAAGCTGATGCGATGCGTGTTATCTTGCTGAATGCGTTATCTCGTTCACCTTTTTTTTCTCCCCGTGATTACTGAAACAGATGATATTCGCTTGATAATCATCTCTCTGAATATTACTTTCCTATGATACATATCTTCACCATTCACATCATTAGCTCCATCATCTCATTATCATAAATTTCCATAAATTTCCTCATTGAATAACAACATCCGGAATGCCCACCGGTCGGTTAGTTATCCAAAAACAACACACGATGAGAGAAAAGGTTCAAGACGTGTGCAATATCTCCTATAACATGGGTGAATTATGCTCCATCACGCCCCTCGCTATCCGGTCCACCTGGATGGACGTGTGTGTGTAGGTCGGGTGCTGGTCATCACCGCTTTACCCTTGTCACAGTATCTGATGGATTCAGAGCCAGGAACGTCCAGGATAATGTGTGTGTGTGTGTGTGTGTGTGTGTGTGTGTGTGTGTGTGTGTGTGTGTGTGTGTGTGTGTGTGTGTGTGTGTGTGTGTGTTTGTGTGTGTGTGTCTGTGTGTGTGTGTGTATGAGAGAGAGAGAGAGATAGGAGGGAAGATATTGTGTGTGAAGATATGCATGTTGTTTGCGTATGCTATGCATATACACGTATTTTCGATGTATAGTATTATCTTTTAATGCCAAGAACAAGAGAACAGAAAACTTAATTTACATTCTAATAGGAAAGCCACTTGACACAAAATTGCATCTATAGGCCTACCGCAAGAGACTGCAGTCGAAAGATTCATATCACATCATATAACTATGTACCACACGCAGCACTGTCTTCAGTAGTGAGAAAGGAGAGAAATGAGAGAGAGATGGTTGAGGATACGGGCGTGATTGTGGCTTCGGTCGAGTGGAGGAGCCAGAGTGTAGGTGTAACGGACGCCCGTGAACAGTAATGGACGCTGCGGGAGGTCGAGGGGATAAGGGAGGGGAGGGGAGGGGAGGGGGTAGGGGCGTCGAATGGCCTCATGTATGGACGTATTTGGTTTTATGGGAAAGCTTCTCGTCTGCTTGCTTGCGGTCGAACGAACAGCTGATCGCACGCGTGTGCACTCGGCAGATCCAAAGGCAAAAAGGCATGAATTCGAACTGTGAAATAACCATGCTTGTTTATTTTCCCTCAAGAGATGTTTATGAGCTATGCTACTTATATAAATATATACCTATCTCCTAATACTTGCCGTTAGCCTGTACTCTGTATCACCTGGATTTAGCATCCGAAAAGAAGAGCTAATCAGCAACACAAAACAGCTGTAAACCAGAAAAAATAAAAAATAAAAAAACACTTCGATGTTTCCAGTACGGTAAAAAAAAAATAAAAAAATAAAAAATAAGAGCTCATCGACACAGGATGGCGAACATAGCAGCGATTTTATGCGACCTTTTTTTTTACTTTTGGACGTAAAACTCCGTTTAGTGACCCCGTTGGAAAGTGTCGTAACGGGCGCGCTTTCGGTTCCATCCCTGGCGACTTGTGGGACTCCCGGGCGCAATGGTGGGAGGGGAGGGGGGGGGGGGTTGCTGTGGCGGGGGGGGGGGGGCGGAGGCGACTGGAGGCTGGAAGGATAAAGTGGGAGAAGTGAGAGGAGATAGTGAAAGGGAGGAAGAAGAGGAGGTAAAGAGAGTGGAGAGCAAAAGGAAGAACGAAAAGAGGGGAAGAAGGAGAGAGGAGGGGTATGAGAAAGGAAGGAGGATGAAGGGAGAGGAGAGGAAAAGGAAAGAATGTGAGGAGATAAACGAAAGAGAGAAGAAGGGGGAGGAGGAAGGTGCGCGAGGAGATGATAAAAGAAGGAAAGGTTGGGGTGATGAGGAGAGAAAAGACGCAATGAATACAAGAGGGAAGAGGTGAGGAAAAGGAAACGAGAGGAAAAGAATGACAGAGGGAAATAATGAAAAGAATAGCTGTTTATAGTAAATCCATTAGACTTACCGAAGGCCGAGCAAAGGAACAAATCTCTTTCTGTCTATCTGTCTATCTATCTATCTTTCTATCTTCACTTATCTATCTACCTAGCCTTTTATTTTTTCATTACAACTATCTGCCTGTCTCACTGTCTATATCTATGGATCTATCTGACACTATCCACCTTTATCCATCATTTTCTTCATCATCCCTTTATTTCTCTTTCTCTCTTTCTCTTCCTCTCTTGCTCTTGTCCTCCCTTCTCATTCCTTGCTTTCATTTCGCACTATAATTGCCTTGGGTTCAATTAACGATTCCTTTTTCTGTCTTCGTATTTATTTATATTAATTATGACATTTTAGGTCGTATTCTTTCACTACATTTCTTCATTTCTTTTTTTTTTTTCTTTCTTTCTTTCTCTCTTTCGCAAGCTCGCGGAAATTCCAGAATTCAGAAGCATTTCACGGAGCAAGGAATTAAGGTTTAAAAGACTTCGAAATTATTTTTTTTTTACTCAGTGTAAATGCGTTTTGTAATTACACCCACGGATGGAATTCACAAGAATGTTGAAGTGGTGTGTGTGTGTGTGTGTGTGTGTGTGTGTGTGTGTGTGTGTGTGTGTGTGTGTGTGTGTGTGTGTGTGTGTGTGTGTGTGTGTGTGTGTGTGTGTATGTGTATGTATAAACACCCACAGACAAGCGCGCAATTGAACTTGTCCGGAGTGTACGTGTGTGTGTGTAGGCTATATGAAAACATGTGTGTATATGTATGAAAACCTATGCACCGAAAATATTGCTGCAGAATATATATATATATGCGAGGTAGCAAATAGTATGGCGCTAGAAAATAACTCCAGTACATGATGTGAGCATGTACTGTATCTGGCAGCATGAATATGCGTGTGTGTTAATGACTCCGCTGTTTTGTGGCCCTGTTGCCGCGTCCATGGCACTCTACCCGTCTAGTCTGCGTATCATTTTCCTATCCAATCTTAGACAAACACATAGTTAGATGTATATCCGCTTTGTGTGGCATCGATAAGGGTAGTGCTCTCGCGTGTGCATGTCTTTTGCCTTAATTCTACAGGGTGTTATTATTGAAATGAAGTGACCCGCATGCCCTATGCCTCGTAGGATATCCCTGAATTGCCTGCATTCTGCCTCTTCGGGGTGCAAGGCTGTGCAACCGGGATGTGAGAAGGGCCTGGATTAGAGGTCCTTTACTGTTATTGGTATTACAGCAGTTTCCCTCGAATTACGCTGAATGCGCTCGGCTGTGTTGTCAGCTCCAGCTCCGGGCATTCGACCGAGCGTATGCCGACACAGTTGCGCCGATACACATCTGTGTTTTTGAACCTCGGGGTGCAGCGCCATGCATAATTGATACACGTATTGAAGCGAGCCGGCAGAGGGCCACTTGTTGTCGACGCTAATGGACGGGCTCATCCCGGGTTCGCATTTATCATCGCTGCATTAACGGATTCATCTTCAAAACGGGTCGCGCTCTTGACCGTGTGAATGTGCATGTGCGTTTGGGAGGGAGGTCACTGTGGAGGTGTGAGTGTTGAGGTCTTCCCGTTTCCTCTTCTCTTCCTCTTTTGGGTTTGGTCTTTAGAGATGGGATTAATGACTAAGAAAGTTCGCAAATTGCTATAGGTGCAACCATGCTTATACGTAAATGTACATTTATATTATGTGTTATTTACAGGAACGACTAGATTTGACGTGGGAAATTACCATTTTATTCAGCAGCACAAGTAATTTATTTTACCAGATTATTTATCATTACAGTTGTAAATGGGATCTGAATGTATAATCAAGCTCTATATTAAAAAAGAGGCACTCGGTATACAGAAATTCATATTACATAATATAAATTCTCTTGCATCATAGCGAACCCTTCATTATGGATGATTCTCTCTGGCAAAATAAACTCCATTACACGTGTTTGTTTTGCAGATAACTCTTTGACAATGATAAGTAACATCTAATTGTGATTTTTTTTCTTTTTGTCTCTCCAGTTGGCTGAGTTGGAGCAGCGAGTGGTGGAGGCGGAGGCACGTGCTGAGGATGCAGAGGAGAAGGTATGTCTATGTGAAGTATTTCGTCTGTCAGATATGCGGCGCTGATTTATTGCAGCGAGCAGGCCCTCTGGATGGATCGGTCGGTACCTCGGGTGGAATTTCTGGTGGGCGTTTTAGTATATTTCCTTTTCATGGCGTGTTGTTTTGGCCTTTTGGGTTGTTGGAACCATGTGTGATACGTTTTTTTTTTTTTTAGGGGGTAATGAAGAACTGGTAGGTAAATGATGGTTATGGTTTCAGAATGTCTCTTACTTGTGTTCTTGTGATTTTTCGAGGCTAAAGCCAAGAAGAAATGTATGTCAAGAAAATGAAATGTGGTTTGTTTCGACCGTGGAGTGCAGGCTTGTATGTCGGTTATTGATAAAAGAATAAGCTGAGGAATATACTGGATTGGTATAGATAATTATGTGCATAAGGGCGTATAAGCTTATCCACGGATTCTCTAGTTAGCTATCTCAATCTCTGCATTCTGATTCAACTTGGAATCAAATTATTGGAAGTGAAGAACACGGGATAAAGCGAAATGATTTTGTTCGAAATAACGAGAAAAAAATAAGCTAGTTTTTGCATTCCGCTGTAAATTAGGAATCAAAATAGGTTGAAGTAAAACATAAGCTTTAAGAAAATGGATTATAGACCATTAGATAATAGTTATTGGCTGACTATAACCATCCGATAAAGATCATTAGCAAAGTAACGACTGCATCCGGTCAAGCTTTGACATCATAGGTGTCTGAATGGGTCTGGACGCAGAGAGTTTCACCAGCATCTCCAGCAGCCATGTAGAGCATCATCACCCACCCTTGTAGAACGTGATGCTGTTCTTTGAGACAATTTCCGGAAAGGGGACACAGACAAAAGGGCATTCCACACGCGCTTACATCCTTCCAACCGAGAGTTTCTAAATTCCTACAGGAGATAGATTAAAGCATTAGGAAATTAAGAAAGACCGAGCAACGAGACAGGGTGACGTAGCTTCGCGAAGGAGTCACCGATGCGTGTGACCTCATCAGGATATTTTACAGTGACCCCTTTGCAAGGATTCTGCTGAGCCATTCAAGTCATCCCGCTTCAGGACGTAAGCCGGGGAGATGGAGAAGGGGAGATGGAGATGCGAATGGGAAGAGGGGGAGGGGAAGGAGGAGAAGAAGGGGAAATGAATAGGAGAAAGAGGAGGAAGGGAATATGAAAGCGATGAAGGTCGAGATTGGGGAAGAGAAAGCAGAAAGTGAAAATGAAAAGGGAGTGAGGGATGATGATAAAATAAGGTAAAGGAAAAAAAAAATGAAAGGGTGAAGAAATAGAAGGAAAATTTGCTGAAAGGGAAACATGTAAAAGAAACAAAATATAAAAAAAGGAATAAAACATACAAAAACAATACAAAACAACGAAACTAAAACAAAGAAAATAACATTTATATCAGAAAACAGACCCGCTATCACATGAAAATCAGTTCAGCCGCGCGTGAGCCAATATATAACAGCATGAGTACCAACTGACAGTATCAGAGCTATAACCGGCATTGAAATGTCATCAGTGTAATGTTGCCAGTGCAATATCACCGTTGCAACACATGTAGGTCCGTCCGCCCCTGAGTTGTTGCTAAACCCCTTTTGCTTGGCACTTTTAGGGAGATCAGAACCGCGGGAAAGAGGTTGGTTCACCATCTTTTGTTTTCGATTTTGTCTTTTGTCGTTTTTTTTTTTTATAGGCTTACGTTTCTCTGTATTTTTTTTTAACTCTTTTAGGTTCAATGTTTCCCGTTGTTTCGTTGTTATTTTTGTTCTTTGTTTGTTGTTGTAATTATTATGGGTTTACAGTCTTCTGTCTTTGTTTGTTAATTTCTTTATGGATTTATTAATGTTCGGTGCTTTCAGGTATATAGTGGACGCTCCGGGAGTTTCATTATAACGTACACTCTATACTTTTTTCTCAAGCAATTTGACTGACGTTCCCGTTTTAAGACTAAGGGTGTAATTCACGCCCATGCCAAACCTCCAAAATTAGATTTGGTTGTTATTAACTAAGTTATGGAACACGTTAGGCGAATGGCCGCTTCATATACCACTAATGAATATCATTTACTTCATAGCTTTCTCTTATTAGTGGATATTGCAGTTTGCAATGCATACGTACAGACGCTCAACATATATACGTATCCATTCTTACATAATGGTGATATATATGTATGTATTTGCAGGTATGTATACACTCACTGCATGTATATTTAGATGTATGTGCGTATGTTTGTGTGTGTGTGTATGTGTGTTTGTGTGTGTGTGTGTGTGTGTGTGTGTGTGTGTGTCTGTCGGTCTGTCTGTCTGTGTGTGTGTATGTGTGTTTGTTTGTGTGTGTTTGTGTGTTTGTGTATTTGCATGTGTGTGAGTCAGGACATAAAGAGAGAGGGACCTTTGTTTCGCCCCACGAGAGACCGCGAGTGGCTGAGCGTCATCCTGCCACTTCTCGACTCCGTGGCCTCGCTCGTCCAGCCTCCCGAAGGCGTCGCTTCCCAGTCTTATTTAAACCTTACTTTCGGGGAGCGTTGTTTGTGCACGGCTATGCGAGTAAACATTCGTCGCTTTGTGATTGCAGGCTATTTCGGGCGGCGTGGGTGTCAAGAGCTCCGACTGCCTCTCAACAGCGCTCGCGTTAACGGCCCGGGGGGAAGAGGAAGAGGAGAAGAAGAAGAAGAAGAAGAAGAAACAATAAAGACAAAGAGAAGGAAGAAGAAGAAGAAAAAAAAGATAAAAGGAGGAGGAGGAGGAGGGAGAAGAAGAGGAGAAAGAAGAAGAAGAAGAGGAGGAGGAGGAGGAGGAGGAGGAGGAGGAAACGACCTCGTTGCAAGGTGATCCCAGAGTGACTCGCCCGCCCTCTTGCCTTTCGTCGCCCCTCTCGTGTCGTTTGGGTGAGCGGGACCACTTCTTCCGGTCGAGATCTCAGCAGCTGATTATGCGGCTGACTAACATTGCTGCCGTGCTGTGATAGAAGTGAATGCAGTCGGAACCAGCTGGAGGGAACGTTTAGCCCGCGGTCGTTCTCGTTCAGGGTTCCGTTCCCGGTCCGATTCCATTCCTCCAGAGGGTCAGAACGGAAAAAAAAATCATACGCTGGTTTAGTGGCCTTAGTTCCTTCTTGTCCCCCCCAGACCATTTTATGAATGAAATTCTTTCCCGAATCGCTGCTGTTATTGTTATTGTTTGTACTTACGTTAGGCGAGACTTAGGATGCGGTCGTCAAGTTGTTATGAAAACGAGGAGCAAAGACCACGCGCGGGCTGAGAATAACAGTCTAAGTCGTCGACGCAAGAACGTGATGGTCCTGCACCACGGTAAGCGTTGGGAGTCGAGTAAAGTGCATGAGAGAGAGACAGAGAGGGAGAGGGAGAGGGGGAGGGGGAGGCTGAGAGGGAGGGAGGGGGTGATGGGGAGGGAGGGGGAGGGGATGATGGGGAGGGAGAGGGTGAGGGGTGAGGATGATGGTAAGGATGATGATGACGACGACGACGACGACGAGAACAACAACGACAACGATGATGATAAGGAGGAGGAGGACGAGGAGGAGGAGGTAGAGAAGAAGGAGAAGGATGAGGAGGACGAGGAGAAGGATGATGAAGAAGAAGAAGAAGAAGAAAAGGAGGAGTCAATAAATAATAATTCTCTGAATATTGATACCCTGACGTCGTTTTGGAGGTCCGTTCTGAGCTCCCAAGCAGGTTTGCATATGAAAAAACACATGTTTATGTAATCTTACAGCTTTCGTGTAACTGTCTTCCACACCCATGAATTTCTTCTCGGCTTTGAGAAGAATTACAACAATCATATTTTGAAAAGAGGGAGGGGGGGGGTCATTTCCTCTTGGCGCTTAGTAAGAATAACGGTAATGATTAATGGTAAAAATAACAGTGATGATGATGATGATAACAATGAGGATTATTCTAAAAATAGTTATGATAGTAATATTGAGGATAATCATAATGTGGGTAATGATATTGATAATGAGAATAATAGTAATAATAATAATAACACCGAAAATGACAATGATACTAATAAAAATAATAAAAATAACAGTGCTTTTAATCCTTAGTAACGCTATCAATAATATTCTGACGACATTTTGCAGCTCAGTGTCAGACTTGACATGCAGAATACAAACTGCAAATTTGAATAAAGTAGAACCGAAACTTTTCGTCATCCATTTTTCGAAACAGAAGTACACGTTTGTCTTGGCGTCAACTCAAGAAAAGTGTTGTAGGTAAACTTTGGCGATATTTCCTTCAACTTTTGCCAATTTCGATCGAGTTTAAAACATTCTTTCTGCAAAAGGGATATGAGTTAACATACTTTTGGGTACTCCTTCGACGGCCAGCGAGGGTGGAAAAAATTATTACTTGAGGCTCAGAAAGACAAAGGAATGATGAAAAAAAATGGAGCCGAGGTAATCTCTCAGACTTTCGCGGAATTTTCGGGGGGAGAGATAAAGAAAACGGGCTGTGAACAATTCTGAGGGCATTGTTGGGGAGACTCCGCTAAGCGTGAGAATAAATGCTTGGATTATATTTTTCTTAAAGGATTACTGTGGCCCCTTGGAATGTCTTCAGTATTTGAAGGATTACCGCTGTCAAACAAAGGGGCGCGCTCGGGCACCCACACAGACGGACACACATGCACGAAAGCGCCCGCAGAGAGAGAAAGCGGGAGAGAGAGAGAGGGAGAAAGAGAGAGAGAGAGAGAGAGAGAGAGAGAGAGAGAGAGAGAGAGAGAGAGAGAGAGAGAGAGAGAGAGAGAGGAGAGAGAGAGAGCGGGGGGGGGGGGTGTGGGTGTGTGTGTGTGTGTGTGTGGGTGTGTATGTATATATATATATATATATATATATATATATATATATATATATATATATATATATATATATATTTATATATATATATATATATGTATATATGTATATATATATATATATATATATATATATATATATATACACATACATACATACAAACATACATACATACATGCATACATACATACATACATACATACATACATCCCTTCCCTATCCCTATCCCTATCCTTTTCCCTTCTTCTCTCCTCCGACCCCTCTTCCCTGTATCTCCAGCCTCCACCCCTCCCCTCCCCTCCCCTCCCCTACCCCCAAGGACACAGACCGTTATCGGCAATCGTCTTCGGCCAAGCAATGCAGGTCTTAAATCCGGCTCAAGTTGTGTCGGACACAGACTGCAGACTGCAACTGAAACTGCAACCGTGTCCTTCCTGTGTTGCTTATCCTCGGGAGAGAGAGAAGAGGAGCGTGGACTGCAGTATGCTTGGATTTATTGCGTGTTTGCGGTTTCTGATGTGGGGGGGGGGATTTGTGTTTGTTTGTTCTGTTTGTTTACTGTTGTTAGTTTTTTTTCGTTATTGTTGCTATTTTCTTTTCTTTGCTTTCAAGTCCATTATTTGTATTTTGTTTTTTGTTTTGTTTTGTTTTGTTTTGTTTTGTTCTGTTCTGTGTTATAAGCATTTTTATTGTTTAAGTATATCATCATCATCATCACCATCGTCATCATCATCATCATCGTCATCATCATCTTCATCATCATCATCATCATAATCATCATCATCATCATCATCATCACCATTACCACCATCACCATCATCATCATCATCATATCTATAAGCATGTTTTCAATTAAGAATATTGAGTTCATTAACTTCACTCTAATTTCAGATTTTATTAGTTATTAGACTTAATGACTTAATTGGTGTTGCTTAAGCCCTTTTTCCACTCCACGTCTCTGTGATTGGTCTCTCTCTGTCTCTCTTTCTCTCTGTCTGTCTCTGTCTCTCTCTCTCTCTCTCTCTCTCTCTCTCTCTCTCTCTCTCTCTCTCTCTCTCTCTCTCTCTCTCTGTCTCTGTCTCTCTTTCTCTCTCTCTCTCTCTCTTTCATGTATGTGTGTATATATATATATATATATATATATATATATATATATATATATATATATATATATATATATATATATATATAAATGTATATATATATATATATATATATTTATATATATATATATATATATATATATATATATATATATATATATATGTGTGTGTGTGTGTGTGTGTGTGTGTGTGTGTGTGTGTGTGTGTGTGTGTGTGTGTGTGTGTGTGTGTGTGTGTGTTGAATATAAAGCGTAGAACATGCACATATATGTATATATATATATATATATATATATATATATATGTATATATACACACGCACAAATCTGTATCTTTGAACGTTTCCTCTGCTGTCTCACATGGTTCTCTTTTGGCTCCTTTTCCCCAAATCTGAAAGGGACTTCGCTCCTCCCGGAACACTCAGAGAGGCCCTGATTGATTGTCGAGAGCAGCGTGGCTCGGAGGCTCTGATTGTCGTGGCGCTGAGTGTCAGGATATTGCCTCGGGGCCCCAGCGGCCGGAGGAATGTGGGAGATCAAAGTTAGAGTGAGAATTAATTAAGAGGACTTACGCCAGTGCCCCTCTCCTTCCCTTCCCCTTCCCTGCCCTTCCCTGCCCTTCCCTTCCCTCCCCCTCCCTTCCCTCGCCTCGTCTGCCTCTGCCACTCCCGTGCCTGTCTTTCGTTCCTCTTCCTTCTCCTCCTTCTTTACTATCTCCTCTCCTCTCCTCTCTTCTCTTCTCTTTTCCCTCTCCTATCCTTCCCGACTCCACTCTTTCCCTTCTCTTCCCCTTCCCACCCACAATATTCCCTCCCGTTCCCTCCTTTCCCTCTCGCCCCCTCCCTTCTATGCCCCTTCCCCTCTCCTTTATCCTACCCCCCTTCTATTCCCCCTGCCTCTCCTCCCCTCCCACTACCCCTTCTATTCACCCTGCCTCTACTCCCCTTCCACCCCCCTTCCACCCCACCCCCCTTCCCTACCCTCTCCTACTGTCGGTTCCAAACATTAATTGCCGAGGGACATTTTTCCTATTTCCTCGTTTCATGCATTAATTCCTTTATTGTCTTTGTTGTTGTTTTTTTCGATTTTTTTTATTTGTTTATTTCGATATTCGTTTTATGTTCGTTTTCATAAATATCATGTTAGCGTTATTGTTATATAGCGTTATTGTTGTTTCTTTCTTTCCCTTACACTTCCTCCCTCTTCCTATCCATCTCCTTATTCTTCTCCTTCTCCCTCCCTCCTCCAATCCCTCTCCCTTCTCCTCTCCTTCCTTCTTCCCCTTCCCCTCACTCTTCCTCCCTATTCCTCTCCCACTCTTCCTCCATCCCTCTCCTTTTCCTTCTCCCTCTTCTTCTCCCTCTCCCTCTCCCACCCTCCCCCATCCGTCTTCATCTCCCACTCCCTCCCCAATCCCTCTCCCTCCCTCTCCCTCTCCCACCCTCTCTCATCCCTCTCCATCTCCCACTCCCTCTCCCTCCATCCCTCTTCCTCCCCCTCCCCACATCCTTCCCTTCATCCCTCTTCTTCCCCCTCCTCCCATCCCTCCCTCCATCCCTCCATCCATCCCTCTCCATCCCTCCCCCTCCCCCTCCCCCTCTCCCACTCCATCCCCCACTCCCTCTCCCTCTCCCTCTCCTTCTCCATCCTCCCATGCTAGAATCAAACAGCGCGTTTCCTACCTAGCAGAGCAGAGCCAACCGAGCGTCCGAGAAGGATTTCGCGACGGTCTCAGGAAAGATGAGGGAGACTTATTAAAGACAGAAGGATAGGATGGAAGGAACAGAAGGACTATAGTAACTGGGAAGAGGAGGTAGGAAGGGAGGGGGGGGGGTTATCAAGGGAGAAAGGGAGAGGGAGGGGGAAAGAGAGGAGAGGATTGGGAGACGGGGAGAGAGAGAAAGAGAAAGAGGGGAGAGGGAGACAGAGAGAGTTAGAGAAAGAGACAGACGGACAGACAGACAGACAGGCAGACAGACAGACAGGCAGACAGAGAAAGGTAGTTATCTCAATGAATCCCAAACTTAAAAATTGACAGAAAAGACCTGTATCTAGTAAACATATACCTTTGTGTGCCTTGCCCTCGAGAACAGTTTAAACTATCTTTATTTGCTTCCTCGGCGTCATGTGGGCGTTGAGGGGGTGGGGGGGGGTTCTTTCTTATCTGTGCAGTGTGCGCCCGTGTGTGTGAGTGTGTGCGTGTGTGTGTGTTTGTGTATGTGTGTGGGTGTGGGTGTGTCTGTGTCTGTGTGTGTGTGTGTTTGTGTGTGTGTGTGTGTGTGTGTGTGTGTGTGTGTGTGTGTGTGTGTGTGTGTGTCTGCCTGTGTCTGTGTGTGTTTGTGTGTGTGTGGGGGGGGGGGGGTGTGTGTGTGTGTGTGTGTGTGTGTGTGTGTGTGTGTGTGTGTGTGTGTGTGTGTGTGTGCGTGCGTGTGTGGGGGTGTGGGGGTGTGGGTGTGGGTGTGTGTGTCTGTTTGTCAGTGTGTGTGTGTGTGTGTGTGTGTGTGTGTGTGTGTCTGTGTGTGAATCCGCGCGTATGCGTGTGTGTGTGTATATCTTCCCCTTACCCTCATCCAGACTTTGGTGATTCGCTCAGTAATCCTCTGTAAATACCGAGGATTGTAACGATGTAGTCGGGAGCTTGTGGAAGTACGCGCGGTCGTTGAGACGTCGTAGATGTCGTCCTCGCGGGCGTGTAGGAGTTCCCGAGGTCGTTGTGGTCCTGATATGGCTTCCTTAAGCTTCCCATGTGTCCTTGTCCTCGTTGACCGTCGCTTTACGCCTCGGCTGATCCTCGTCGCTCCTCCGAGGGCCTCGTCGCTGCGCCTCTGCCCGGAGCTCCGTCGCGCCCTTCGTGCTGTCTGTTTCATGGGCGTGTGTGTGTGTGGGGGGGGGGGGGGGGGTTTGTGTGTGTGTGTGGGTGTGGGTGTGGGTGTGGATGTGGGTGTTTGTGTGTGGGTGTGGGTGTGGGTGTGAGTGTTTATGTGGGTGTGTTTGTGTGTGTGTGTGTGTTTGTGTTTACGGGGTTCCTGTTTATGTCTTTGTGTGTGTGTGCTTAGGATATGTTTGTATGTGTGTTTGTGTATATAAGAGAGAGAGAGAGAGACAGAGACAGACAGAGACAGAGACAGAGACAGAGAGCCAGAGAGAGATCCAGAGACATAAAAAGAGAAAGAGAGAGGAGAGCGAGAGCGCGACAGAAAGCCAGAGAGAAAGAGAGCGAGAGTTCACGTGGGCGTAGGTAGGCCGGGCGAGAGCGCAGGTGGGTTGAACCGGGGCGGGCTTTGTGCGTGTGGCTAGTGGGTTCAGCCACTCTTATTAGCGAAGTTTCCGCCATGCAGCATTTTTAGACAAACTTATGTGCTGTCTAATACGTTTGTTTTAGTTTTCTTTTTTTCTTTATTCATCAGTGAGCTGTATTTATTATTGTTCCCGCGTGTTTCCGGTAGTTGTTATTTTCATCGCGTTGGGTTTATTTTGGAGCTGAAATTATAATGTTTTTTAACGCTTGTCGATGATTGAAAAATGTATTTATGAATGTCATAAACTCATGGATGAAGGGATCATGTACATGAGTGTGTTTTACCTTCTTGATGATGTCCCGTAATTATTAATGAGATGTTCAATCCAATTTCACATTAAAGTCGAGCCTGTATGATTATATGATAGTATATTGTTATCGGGACTCATTTTAAGGAATATTTAATATCCGAAGATTATAGGAAAGAGTATTGATTATCTTGTATCACGTATTATCATCCTAGGGTAAGCTAGCCCTTTTCTCCGTAAAAGAAATGCGTACCCTTGAAAGGCAATTTTGTTCCACACATACTATGAGAAAAATTCCCACGCCCACTGGAGATAGAGCAATCTATATCTTGAAAAAGGTTTATAGTATTTCAGTAATTAAAAAAATATATATATTGTTCCACGCCAGGGAAGGAAATGAAAATTAATCAAATGTAGTTTAACAGGACGAATGAATGAATGAAAAAGTATATTCTACACCACTGCCGCCCAAGGAAGATCCCGTCCCACGCCCACGGGGAGGAAAATGGCGCCCCCAAGCTCGATGCGAGTGAAGACCTTCCCGCCCACTACATTGCGCATTCTTAGACGCCATCGAAAATTCGACAGAGATAGCCATAATGGAAAGGTTTATCCCTTGTCTTTGTGAATACGCTCTCGCCGCGCCTTACCTATGAATACGAAATTACGGGGATCTCCCCCCCCCCTTTCCCTCCCTCCCCCCCGCCCCCGCCCCCTCCTGCTCCCTCCTTCAGTCTTACCCTGCCTCTTCACCTCCCTTCTTTCCTTTGCCTGCTTCCTTCCTCTCCTCTCTTCCTTTCTCACCGTCCCCTTACTCTCTCCTGCCCTCCCTCTCTCCTCCTTCCTTCCTCCCCTCCTTCCTTTCCCTCCTCTCTCCCTCCCTCTCTCCTCGCCCCCTTACTTTCTCCTGCCTCCCCTCCTCCAACTTCCTCCCCTTGCTCCTCTCCCCTTTCACTCCCTCCCTCCGTCCTTATTAGCCTCTTTCCTTTCCACTCCTCCTTCCTTCATCCCTTCCTTCCTTCTCCTGATTCTCCTTTTCCTTCCTCTCTCCCTCTCTCCCTCGGTCCCTCCCTCCCCTCTTTCCTCTCCTCCCGCTCTCCCTCCCTCCCTCCCGGTTGTTCCCATACCTATGGCGTATGGAGAAAGAAGGAGAAGAGGGGAGAGAACAGGTAAAAAAGTGAGATAGAAACAATAAAGAAGAAGGAGAAAGAAGGAAGGAAGAGGCACAGGAAGAATAATTTGATATACTCGCGAAGAACATGTTCCGCCTTCGGGCTTACCTGTCTAAGTCCTTCTTGTCTCTCTGTCTACGTCTTTATTGCCTTTTTTCTTCTTCTTTCCTTCTTCCTTTTTATCCTCTTTCACTTTTCATTTCCCTGGCTTCCTGTCATCGCGTCCTCCCTCGGTCAAGATACCTCTCTTGGGTTTGTCCAGCCAGTCGGTGGAACAGCATAACATTTTTCCTTTCTGCCTTTTTGACTGATCGCTTAGGCCTAAATCAATTAAATGGCTGGCACAATACTGTGCCGCCCGGCAACTGGGCTTTTGAATGAGCGGTACAGTAGTGTACCACCCATCCAGAGAGGGTTAAGAGAATGATAGGTTGAAGATATATATATATATATAAAATCTTGCATTTGTATTGACTGACTGATTTTTCTTTTACACACACACACACACACACACACACACACACATACACACACACACACACACACACATACACACACACACACACACACACACGCACACACACACTAGCCGCACTGCAATATCTTAATGCACCTGAGTATATCTCTATACTTTTTCTGGCTTATTTGTTGCCTATAAACTGTCCAGTTGTTATTTACGTGTATGTCAATCACCTAATAGCTATCTAGTTATTTTTTATTAATTATTTTTATTAATTATTGTATTATTTACGGTGATATTTCTGAATATTTCAATTCATTATTTTATTTTTATTATTTCGTCACATCATGAAGTATCATCATTATATGCCATCAGTTATCTTAGTCTTTACTTATTTTTTTAATCTAATGTTTTTACTTTATTTTGTATTTTCTTTCGTTTATGCCTTTATTTTGTTCCGTGCTTTATTTTTATTTTATTTCACTCTTTCTTCTTCTTTTTTATGCCTTTATTTTCGCGATATATCGTAATCCTTGATATCCTGGAGTGAGTTCCTGATATATAATGCATGATTACGTAATTGCATTGGATTGTTTAAATGATCAAATACGGACAGAAAATCCGATGGTGTACCATTTACTGATAACCTAAGTATATATGCAGATGAGGAAAGGATGAATGATGACTGGGTTATGTAAACAGGTAAGCTGGACGGGATTGAGTGCCTGGGTTGGCCTTTGAATGCCAGTTGAGACAGCAGACACCAGGTGGCACTCTCGGTGCTTTATGGTCCCTGCGGGAAGCTGGTCACCCCTTGATCTCTCTCTCTCTATCTATCTGTCTATCTCTATCTCTCTCACTCTCTCTCTCTCTCTCTCTATCTATCTGTCTATCTCTATCTCTCTCACTCTCTCTCTCTCTCTATCTATCTGTCTATCTCCTCCTCCTCCTCCTCCTCCTCCTCCTCCTCCTCCTCCTCCTCCTCCTCCTCCTCCTCCTCCTCCTCCTCCTCCTCCTCCTCCTCCTCCTCCTCCTCCTCCTCCTCCTCCTCCTCCTCCTCCTCCTCCTCCTCCTCCTCCTCCTCCTCCTCCTCCTCCTCCTCCTCCTCCTCCTCCTCCTCCTCCTCCTCCTCCTCCTCCTCCTCCTCCTCCTCCTCCTCCTCCTCCTCCTCCTCCTCCTCCTCCTCCTCCTCCTCCTCCTCCTCCTCCTCCTCCTCCTCCTCCTCCTCCTCCTCCTCCTCCTCCTCCTCCTCCTCCTCCTCCTCCTCCTCCTCCTCCTCCTCCTCCTCCTCCTCCTCCTCCTCCTCCTCCTCCTCCTCCTCCTCCTCCTCCTCCTCCTCCTCCTCCTCCTCCTCCTCCTCCTCCTCCTCCTCCTCCTCCTCCTCCTCCTCCTCCTCCTCCTCCTCCTCCTCCTCCTCCTCCTCCTCCTCCTCCTCCTCCTCCTCCTCCTCCTCCTCCTCCTCCTCCTCCTCCTCCTCCTCCTCCTCCTCCTCCTCCTCCTCCTCCTCCTCCTCCTCCTCCTCCTCCTCCTCCTCCTCCTCCTCCTCCTCCTCCTCCTCCTCCTCCTCCTCCTCCTCCTCCTCCTCCTCCTCCTCCTCCTCCTCCTCCTCCTCCTCCTCCTCCTCCTCCTCCTCCTCCTCCTCCTCCTCCTCCTCCTCCTCCTTTTTGTCCTCTGTTCGCTTCACCCTCGGCGACCTTGCATCCTGGTCTTCTGGTCCCTTTAATGCCCCTAATGCACTCATTATCTCTCCTGTTGCAAGGAAATACTGCCGTGTCATCCTCTAATCCATCGCAACATGGCCCCTCCGTCCCCATCCCCTGTGCTGGGTCGCCCTCGTGGCCTCTTCTTCCACTCCCTGTGTTTGGGCTTTAATGCATCAAGGGCAGTGAGTGTGTTAAATATATGCGTACGTATATTCACTGTCTGTCTGTCTGTCAGTCAGTCTGTCTCTTTCTTTCTTTCTTTCTTTCTTTCTTTCTCTCTCTCTCTCCCTCTCCCTCTCCCTCTCCCTCTCCCTCTCTCTCCCTCTCTCTCTCTCTCTCTCTCTCTCTCTCTCTCTCTCTCTCTCTCTCTCTCTCTCTCTCTCTCTCTCTCTCTCGAACCCCCTCACACATCCGTACTCATAAACATATCGCTGACCTGACTCACTGATTGTACTCACCTTCACGCCCTCCTCGGGTTTACTCACTCATCCTCTTCGACGGGTTTGTGTGTAAGGGAGAAAGGCCAAGGCTGAATGGAGAATGGAGAGCAAAGGAAATGATGATAATAATAATGATAAGGATGATAATAATGGCAATGATAATAATAATGATAATGATGATTATGATATTCATCATAATGGTAATGGTAGTATTAATTACAATGATAATATTATTAGTAGAAATAATGATAATACTGATAGCAATATTGATAATGATAGCAATACTGATAATGATAGTAATAATAATAATGAGAATGATAACAATGAGGATAAATAAAATTATAAATTCTTCACTCGTGCCAGCATTTCCAACACTGAGATGCTGCTTTCGCTGCATTATCCCCCTTCGCATTCCTTCAAGACAAAGGTGGAAATTTTGGCTGTGCGAAGAAGAGGATTTAGCCGGGAGGAGAGGAGGGGAGGAGGAAGAAGAAGAAGAAGAAGAAGAAGAAGAAGAAGAAGAAGAAGAAGAAGAAGAAGAAGAAGAAGATGAAGATGATGATGAGGGCGGGGGTCGGGAGGGGAGCGGAGGGGAGAGGAAAAGGAGAAAGAAGACGGTGGGGGAGAGGAAGAGGAGGAGGAAGAGGGCTGGGGAAAGACTAGGATGAGTGGGAGTAGGATCCTAAGTCCAAAATCCTGTGGGATTCTTCCTTCGGATGACTATGCCATATTACCTTAGGCGAAAGGAAGCGAAAGCATTTTTTTTCTCTCTTGAAGCGGTGGAGGAGAGAATTTTGAAGAATAAAAATATGAAGTATGAAGAATGAGAAGAAGGAGGTTGAGGATGGCAAGGAAGCCACGAAGGAGTCCGAGGTGCTGTAACCCGTATTTATATGCTGCACTCAGGGTATCCTTCGGGGCTGTTAAGGCCGGTGATAAACGTGGCGGGCCGTGATGGGATGGCGGCGTGATGGGTGCCTCTCATTGGTCAGAATCCCTTGTCATTGACCAATCAGTACTTCTCATTGGACGGGATAAGTTGTCATTGACCAATCGGCACGCACTCACACACAAACACACACACGCACACACACACACACACACACACACACACACACACACACACACACACACACACACACACACACACACACATAAACAAACACACACACACACACAAATAAACAAACACACGCACACACACACACACAACTACTGCTACTACTACACTTTGTTAAACATGTATGGTATTATGTGTGACTTCTTACCATGCTTTTGATGTCAAAATATGGAAAATGACCATTATTTCCTTCAAAGTTTGTTTTTGTGAGCTAGATAATGATATCTGGAAATCAATATATTTTTCATGTAAAACGAAGAAATTTGAGTGCTATGATTTATTTTATTTGTATAATGATGCAATTAATATAAACTAAAAAGAACATCTTCTTGCTCTAAAGCTATAACGAAATAAACTACTGTGTTTAGAAGCTTTTTTTTTTTAATATATGCAACTGTTGTGTGAATCATTTTCACGGATCAATCCCCACATAGAGTTTTCTATCATGTTTTCGTTATACGCTCTTTGGTAGCGAGTAAGTCGAGTAAATCTTGGTGTAAGCCTCGCCTTTCTCCTTTAAGTGTGCTCGCGTGTTCTTCTTGTTCTTTTTGGAACAACCTGCATCCCATTTTGCCGTAGTTCCTCGCCAGAGTCTCAACCAGTTCCACAAGAGCCTCAACCAGTTCCACATAATTTTTGCTCTAGCAACTGCCCAAGAAGCCCCAAATTGCAGCGGCAAAGCTGTCCCAAGCTTCTTTTTCCTTCCTACTGAGCTTCTTGGGGGAATTCTGTGCACTTGAGGATATTCTGCAGTATATTTGTGGTCCACCGAAGACACCAGTCTTGACCTATGCTTCGGGCAACTTAGGGAAGATATCTCGAAAGTAATTGAAGGCTGCAGATTTCTAAGTAAGAGCTGTAAGACTCATTCATATGTCCACTGGTAGAGACAGCACCTTCTGAGGGCCTGCTTGTGGCTTTCACTTGACACTGTGCGTCTAAAAAGAAAATTCTCAAATAAATTCAGATAGGTCTATGTGAGTGGTGGGCCTTTGTGATTTTATTACTTTGGAAAACACTAAATAAAAAATAAAAAAAATCTCAAAAGTTATCATAAACTCTGCAACATTCTATAAACTGGAAA
>BOPN01004014.1:80000-85000 GCA_017312705.2 Penaeus japonicus | reverse complement strand
GTGAATCTAAATAAAGGACAAAGAAAAAGGATTTAAAGACTAAAAACTGTCTCTCTCATTCTCTTTTTCTTTTTCTCTTTCTCTCTCTCTCTCTCTCTCTCTCTCTCTCTCTCTCTCTCTCTCTCTCTCTCTCTCTCTCTCTCTCTCTCTCTCTCTCTCTCTCTCTCTCTCTCTCTCTCTCTCTCTCTGTGCCTTTCTTTTTCTCTCTCTTTCACTGTTTCATTCTCTATATATTTATCTATCTATCTCTTTCTCTATCTCTCTATCTCTCTCACTCCCTCCCTCCCTCCCTCCCTCCTTTCCTCCCTTCCTCCCTCCCTCCCTCTCTCCCTCTCTCCCTCTCTCCCTCCCTCCCTCCCTCCCTCCCTCTTTTCCTCCCTCCCTCCCTTCCTCCCTCTCTCTTTCCCCTCTCCTTTCTCCTTTCCTTCCCCCTTCCCCCTTCCCTCTCCCTTCCTTCCTGTCACCCCCCTCCATCCCCTCCTTCTTCCTCCCAGCTCCTTCCGTGATGCTTATCCTCCTCCCTCCTCCCTTCCATCCCCCTCCCCCCTCCCTTCCATCCCCTCCCTCGCTCACCTCCACCCCCTCCCTCCCTCACCTCCACCGGCGTGACATGTGACGGTGGATCAGTTCAGATTGATTTGCGTAATCCCCTTCATAGGAGGCTGAGGGATTTGCCCCTGTATCGTGTCATAAGAGTTCTGTGTTATATGTGCAATCGCTGGGTTCTTATTGTTCGTGAGATTTTTTTTTTTTTTTTAATTATTATTTTATTTGTTTATTTATTTTTTTGTGTGTGTTTTATTTATTTATTTATTTACTGATTTGTGTTGGTGGATTTTTGTGTATATCTGTGTTTTTGTTTTATTTATGTGCTTGCTTTAGATATTTGTTTTGTGTATGTGTGTTTGTTTGCTTGTTTGTTTCGTGTGCACTGAAAATATTTGCCTGGAACAGAATTAGTAGAGTAATATTTAAATCAAAGATATAGGAACTTCATTCTCTACCTGTTAAGGCAGAAATTCCAGATGCAGAAAGCCAATAATTTGCTTTTCACTGAATAATTTGTTGTTGTGATCTCTTATTCGAAATACTTCAATGCACCCGGATGTTGCACTGGTATCCGTTATTTTCTTCTCTTGTTTCTTATTGCAGTCGTGGCGACGTGCCTCAGACGGGTGTAATATAGTCTTGTGCCTTTACTCCTTAAAGCTGAAAATGGCCTGCCTCTCTTGCTCTCTCTCTCTTTCTCTCTTTTTCTTTCACTCTCTCTCTTTCTCTTTCTCTATCTCTATCTCTACCTCCCTCTCTCTCTCTCTCTCTCTCTCTCTCTCTCTCTCTCTCTCTCTCTCTCTCTCTCTCTCTTCTCTCTTTTTCTCTTTCTCTCTCTCTCTCTCTCTCTTTCTCTCTTTTTCTCTTTCTCTATCTCTCTCTTTCTCTTTCTCTTTCTCTCTCTCTCTCTCTCTCTCTCTCTCTCTCTCTCTCTCTCTCTCTCTCTCTCTCTCTCTCTCTCTCTCTCTCTCTCTCTCTCTCTCTCTCTCTCTCTCTCTCTCTCTCTCTCTCTCTCTCTCTCTCTCTCTCTCACTCACTCACTCACTCTCTCTCTCTCTCTCTCTCTCTCTCTCTCTCTCTCTCTCTCTCTCTCTCTCTCTCTCTCTCTCTCTCTCTCTCTCTCTCTCTCTCTCTCTCTCTCTCTTTCTCTCTCTCTCTCTCTCTCTTTCTCTCTCTCTCACTCACTCACTCACTCTCTCTCTCTCTCTCTCATTCTCTCTCTCTCTCTCTCTCTCTCTCTCTCTCTCTCTCTCTCTCTCTCTCTCTCTCTCTCTCTCTCTCTCTCTCTCTCTCTCTCTCTCTCTCTCTCTCTCTCTCTCTCTCTCTCTCTCTCTCTCTCTCTCTCCCTCTCCCAAAGAGTAGTTAATCGTGCAACCCATCGAGTTTGCCTTGTCAAGAGCAGTGTCTCCACACGCTACACTTTTCACCTTGAGGCGATTTGTCCGTTTCCGTGACATTTATTGGCACGAGACAAGTCACTCGATACACCACTGAAATGTCTTTCGCTCTTTACGTAAAAATGTTGATGTATGGATGCGTATGTTTTTGAAAGGGATATCCTGTCACCGTAATGTATTGATCGTTTATGCTCGTTTGCGTAATTTTTTTTTTTAATTTGTGAAAAAAAAATGTTGTTGTTAAAAGCTAAGGAAGTCATGTCTAGGAAGGAAGGATGTGGCTTAGTCCTAGTATGAGTCCTAGTGCATTAGATTTTCGTGAAAGTGTTAAAATATGTAAAAAAATATATATATATAAGATCACGATATAGTGTTCAGTGAAGAAACAATGTCAATAATGAGATTTTCATTGTCAGATGAAGCAAAACGATTGCTGTTGACTGACGTACCTATTTGATGGAAATATATGAGCAACAGATGATTTTTTTTCCTTTGATGATTGGTTAATGTTGATTAAAAACGAGAAAATGAGGCGTTCGACTTTTTCAAAAACTCTTGTGACTGTCAAAGTAGATGGTTGCCGTCAAGTCATTAAAATAGAACGTCAGGTTGCAACGATGAAAGAACCGCTGTGTGTGTGTGTATAGGTGTGTTTGTGTGTCTTTTACCTCTATTTTAAGCCTTTAATTTTCCCAATATTAACAAATTGAAATACATAAATACATGTGATGTGAACGCATATAAACCCTTGCTGGATCATATCCTATTGGTTCTCGTAATTAATTGTTGCACAGCTAATTTCCAGTGCAATGGTCGATTCTACGATTCTTGCAATTAGAATCAGCGGCCAGTATTAATGGGCAACGGTATATCGGCGCTCAGAACTAATTGGTATTTTGAGAGTCCGAACCGTAAGTCCTTGAGGCCAGTTCGGTGCGTAAATAACGTGGGAGTTTAACGCGACAAAAGCCAATAGTATGTGAGTACTGTACCTGGAGGTCGGCTTTGTTGTGAAGTCTGCTGCCTGGACTGGTTCCCATTCCCGATAGATCAGAATGGTTCTTGACGGGGATAATTTCCCGACCAGGAATGACGGTAGAGTGCAAGTCTCCTCAGGCAGTCAGTCACACGCTGCGATATCTAGCGTGAAAGAATAGACAGTGTCCCGTCCTCCATCACAATCCTGCACTTTAGCGTCCATTTCGAAGCGTCTGTCTATGTACCAGCGTGAGGTGCTCCCCTCTTTTTTCGAACGGATTTCGCAAGCTAATCCGCTAATGCTGGCAACAAAGTGATTTCTTTTTATGCCCGGTTTTTTTCAATAGCAGTTTTACGCCCCGACCTCCGGTATGTGAAAGGCCAGAGATCTGAGAGACTCGTAGATTTACCGACAGCTGTTGAAATTGCGCGCCCTCAAAGGCTTGCTTACCTAAAGTCACGAGAGAGGGTTGGATTTTTTTTTTTCCTTTTTTTTTTGGGGGGGAGGGGGGGAGTTTAAGGAGCACACAAAGAATTGTTGATCGTGGAACTTGGTTTCGGAAGGGAGGATTTTCCGAACGAAACGAGAAGGAAGAAAGGGAGAGGGGTGAAGGTGAGTTAAGAATATACATATCCTTTTCTTCTTTTTTTTTCTCCATACATATCAGTTATTCTTGACGCTCTCCCCGCTTCCCCTTTCCTTCCATTCCTTATTATAGGATAAGCTGAATGTCGACTTTTGATGGTAGGCCTATATGAGAGATGTAAGTATGCCTCATTTAGGAATCGTGGTGGGTTGTATGCCACGCCAGATAACCCCGGGAAGCCAAGAGCGGGGTCAGTCCCTCTCCTTCTCTCTCTCCTTCTCTCTCTCCTTCCTCCCTCTCTCCGTCTCCCTTCCTTATTTTTCTCCTTCCTCCGTCTCCCTCTCTGCCTTCCTCCCTTCCTCACTTCCTCTCTTTCTCTCCTCTCTTTCCCCCTTTCCCCCCTTCCCCCTTTCCTGTTTCTCGTTCTATCCCTTTCACTCCACCCTGTGTCTCCGGTCTTCCCTCCCTCCCTCCCTCCCTTCTCCCTTCTCCCTCCCCCTCACTGCGTCCCCTTCTCTCCCCCCCTCCTTCCTTCGCCCCCCTCCTGGTGGCCCACTAATGTAAGTGCCCTCTCGTGGCACTCCTATTGTTGTCGACGATCTGGTAATTCCCTTACTCTCTTGGTCTCTTTTACTATCCTCTCTCTCTCTCTCTCTCTCTCTCTCTCTCTCTCTCTCTCTCTCTCTCTCTCTCTCTCTCTCTCTCTCTCTCTCTCTCTCTCTCTCTCTCTCTCTCTCTTCCTCCTTCTATTCTCCCTTTTTCCATCCTTCCTTCCTTCCTCCTTCCTTCAATTCTTCCTATCTCCCTCCCTTTCTCCTTATCCCTCTCCATCTCTCTGCCAGTTTCTTTGTTAAGGCAAAGAAAAGGCAGAAAGAAAGTGTGGGGGGGAGGGAGTGAATAGAAAGGGTTAAATCGAAAGGGCAAACTAGGAAATGGGAAGAGACGAAGAAGAAGAAGAAAAACCCTCTCCCCTTCCTTCCCTTCCTCCCTCCCTTTCACTCCCTCCCTCCCTCCCTCCCTCCCTACCTCCCACCCTCACTCCCTCCATCTCCCTACCTCCCTCCCTACCTCCCCCCCTCACTCCCTCCATCTCCCTACCTCCCACCCTCACTCCCTCCATCTCCCTACCTCCCTCCCTACTTCCCACCCTCACTCCCTCCATCTCCCTACCTCCCTCCCTCACTCCCTCCCACCTCCCTTACCCCACCCCCCCCCAGCAAAATACCGCAAAGCCCCGTGAGAATGTAATGTCTTGGGAAGAGTTTTCCCCCATTTAGAGAATTCTCCTCCGCCCTGCGATCCCGTCGCATTGGCAGTGCTGTTGAAAGGGGGAGGGGGAGGTAGAGGTGGTGACTCGAGTGAAAGATGTTGCAAGATGAGCCACCTTTGAGGTCATGAAGAGGTTGCAACTCCTGGTTATCCCGCCTTGACATGTCTTTACTCTTGGTTAGGACTGACTCGGATGGAAGGGGGAGGAGGGGGGGAGGGG
>BOPN01004014.1:70000-75000 GCA_017312705.2 Penaeus japonicus | reverse complement strand
GTGTGGCCTGGGGTGGGATGGGGTGGGGTGGGGTTGCAGGGGGAGGTTTAGGGGGAAGGGGGGAGGTTTAGGGGGTGGGGCTGCGGGGGGAAGGTTTAGGGGGTGGGGGTGGGGTTGCAGGGGAATGGGGGGGAGGTTTAGGGGGTGGGGTTGCAGGGGGAGGTTGAAGGGGAAGGGGATGGGGTTGCAGGGGAAGAGGGGGAGGTTTAGGGGGTGGGGTTGCAGGGGAAGAGGGGGAGGCTCAGGGGTAAGGGACGAAGGGGTAAGTGGGAGGTGGGAGGTGATGGGGTCGGACGGATGGGACGGATGGGGGTTAGAATGGGAGGTGGAAGGGAGAAGGGAGAGGTTAGAGGGGAGATAGAAGACGGAAAGGGGAAAGAGAATCGCGAAAAGGGGTTAGAGAGGGAGATAGGGAGGTATAATAAGGGAGATGGGGGAAAAGAAGGTTTGAGAGGGAAGTGATGAAAAAGAGAAAGACAGGGGTTAGAGTGGAGAGGAATAAGAAGGGAAAAGGGGAACGGAGTGGTCAACAACAACAAAAAATTAAAGGGGGAGAGGGAAAGGAAAAGGAGGGGTTAGAAGGAAGAGCTAGAAAAGGGGAAAGGAAAGTATGAGAGGGGAGAGACGAAAAGGGAGGAAAGGGAGCAGAGAGATCAAATGGGAAGGCATATTGTGCGGAGCAGGTCAGAATGTCCTTTTTTTTTTTTTTTTTTTTTTCTTCTTCTTCTTTTTTTACTCTATGGTGTTACGTTACGCAAGGCACTACGTCTGATTTGTGGCGGTGGCGGCCTAGGTGTGCGCGAGGAGGGGTGTATGTGTGTATCTGTGTGGCGATCTGATTCCTGATTGGTTTATTCATTTGTTTATTTATCATTTATTTTGGTATGTGTGCGTGAAAGCGTTGTTTATATTGTCGGTTTATTCGGTGGACATGTTTTTTGTCTTTTTTGTTGTTGTTGTTTTGTCTGTGAAAATATTTGGATTGTTTGGTCATCTATTGAATATTAGATTTTTTTTTTCCTTCTTTTTTTCATCCGCTGTAATTGGATAGTTGCATCACTCGATGGCTATGAATGGCTCGGCTTGTGGCCTGCTTCTCTCTCTCTCTCTCTCTCTCTCTCTCTCTCTCTCTCTCTCTCTCTCTCTCTCTCTCTCTCTCTCTCTCTCTCTCTCTCTCTCTCTCTCTCTCACCTTCCCCCTCCCCCCTCCCCCTACCCCTTCCCCTACCCCCTACCCCTCCCCGTGCCACGTGCCGCCCCCACTCGATCTGCTCCCCCGCCAGCCAGCCCTTATGGCTTCGTCAAAGCTCGCAACGTCCCTGACATTGCGTTCGTGCTCGCGGGCTGTCAGAGGCCGAATTCTTTGCTTGGGGTGAGGGGAGAGTCCTATTTCTTCCCCTCCAGATCTGCGAGGGAAGCTACGCCTTGGAAGAACAATGTTTTTCTCGAGAGTGATGTGTATAATGAACCGTTCACGGTGGCGGGGAGTGTCTGCGGCGACTGGCAGTCAGTTCCCCTCACGCACGTCGAGGCTGCCGCTGCTCGTGGAAGGTGCTTGGTCGTGTGTGCGTGTGTGTGCGTGTGTGTGTGTGGGTGTGTGTGTGTGTGTGTGTGTGTGTGTGTGTGTGTGTGTGTGTGTGTGTGTGTGTGTGTGGGTGTGTGTGTGTGGGTGTGTGTGTGGGTGGGTGTGGGTGTGTGTGTGTGTGTGTGTGTGCGTGTGCGTGTGTGTGTGTGTTTGTGTGTGTCTGTCTGTCTGTCTTTCTTTCTTTCTCAATATTCGCCCATTTACATTCGTTCTAATCAACCCCTTCCCCATCCATTTCAACACCCAATCCATTGACACTTTCATCTTCCATCCGGTGTCAGACATCAGTGTCCGCTTGCGACTGTTGGCGATGTATAAACTGAAGCATCAGCTCCATTCACACGAAACGCTCCCATTGGAAAACAGTATGACAAGCTCCGCCGTATCAGCTGCGAACACTTTTAAGGATTAAGGTCAGCGAGGCAATTGTTTTCTTTCTTTTTCTTTTTTTTTTTTTTAACGGAAGGGGCGAGGATGACAAGACATTTATCCCTAAGTCACTGTGACGTCACATTCCGGAAGTGAGGGTCGAGTCGCGTTGGGATTACAGGTGTTGCTTCAGACAGTCACGGAGGCACCTTGGGGCATGCGCGCACACGTACACATGCGTTCATGTTTTGCGCGCACACGTACACATGCGTTCATGTTTTGCGCGCACACGTACACATGCATTCACGTTTTGCGCGCACACGTACACGCAAACGAACACGGTCATACCATATATATAACGACAGTGATTTTATTTGAACTAGTAAAAAAGAATAAAAAGAATATACATATAAATGCAAGGCAGATAGAGGCATGAATGTCACTCCGGCAATAATACAGCTTAACAAATATGCGAATATGATGGGGAGGATATTATATTTGCACACATAAAAGCCCGCGTATTTTGGGCTACTCAATTAACGTCATCTATCATCAATGAAAATAGCTATTAATGCCTTTAGGCGGAAAATGGAAGCTACACTCGCAGTCATGGAGTAGATGCAGCTACGCATCATGACCAGGTTCCGCTTGGTCGTGGCGCCGTGACGGCCGATGTTCGTGTGTGTGCTTGGGCCTTCTCTTTATCTCCTCTCGTTGTTCCCTGTTCACTCTCTTTCTCTCTTTCTATTTCTCGTTCTCTCTTTCTATTTATATTTTTCTCTTTCTATTTCTTTCTCGCTATTTCTCTCTCTCTCTCTCTCTCTCTCTCTCTCTCTCTCTCTCTCTCTCTCTCTCTCTCTCTCTCTCTCTCTCTCTCTCTCTCTCTCTCTCTCTCTCTCTCTCTCTCTCTCTCTCTCTCTCTCTTTCTTTCTTTCTTATTCCTCTCACTCTCTCTCTCTCTCTCTTTCTTATTCCTCTCACAATCTCTTTCTTTCTCTCTCTCTCTCTTTCTTTCTTTCTTTCTTTCTTTTATTCCTCTCACTCCCTCTCTTTATCTCTCTCTCTCTCTCTCTCTCTCTCTCTCTCTCTCTCTCTCTCTCTCTCTCTCTCTCTCTCTCTCTCTCCCTCCCTCCCCCCCTCCCTCCCTCCCTCTCCCCCTCCCTCTTCTCCTCTATATCCATCCTTCACTCCCTCCCTCCCCTCTACCGGAAATCGTGTGCCAACAAAGATACTTCCAGAAACAAGCATCAATTCTGCTTCTTCTCGAGCCAATGCCACCGGACCTCGTTAACCAGACACCGCCCAACGATATCGCCATCGTCCGGAAGGTATTGCCAGCGGTAATACATCGAAGTAAACCTGCCGATCTCACGCGGTAATCAGGCCCTTAAACAGCGCCATGGTTTGGGTGCTCAAATGGCTTGGTTTTGTTCACGCTGATCCGAGTGGCGGTCGCGGGCATATTGGATTTCGGGGGTGGTGGTTGTAGGGAAGGTAGTGGGTGCTGGTTGGGAATTGTAGTTGTGGGTGTTTTAGTACGTTTTCCTTGTGCTGATTAAAGGTAATAGTGGTATTTTTTTTCTTTCTTTTTGTAAGTGAAGCTGATGTTGATTATAGATTTTACTAGTGTTTTGGAGAGGGAGAAAGAGAGAGAGAGAGAGAGAGAAGATAGAGAGAGAGGTAGAGAGAGAGAGAGAGAGAGAGAGAGAGAGAGAGAGAGAGAGAGAGAGAGAGAGAGAGAGAGAGCACGTGAATCCAGGTGTTGGATAAGATAATACAGTATTTTTGATAGGTGAGCCTAGTATTGATTATCGGTAATGCCGGTGTGTTAATAGGTGATCCTTGTGTTGATCATACGTAATATTAGTACAGGTTATATGTAAGCCAAGTATACGTTATAGATTATCCTAGATCTAGTCATAGGTAAGCTTCGTGTTGACTATAGATTAAGCTAGTACAGCGGGTAGCTTACTAGGGTGGAGTTACGGGTGCCGGTCTCCTGTGCCAGAGCGTCCCCCGATAGTCAGCTGTGTTGTCGTGGGTCCTTACTATTACTGTCACATATATATCGATCTTGGTGGGTGGGGCTGGGTTCTTTATTGTAACCGCTTCACTCTTTTTTTTTTTCTCCCCAATTTCAGCTTACACCCTTTCCTCTCCCCCTTTCCCCCCTTACCTTACCTCGTTCAATATTCTTTTTCTTTCGGCTGTTTCACCCTTTTTAAGAGGCTTTTCGTCGTTGATGTCGCCGTGAGTGCAGCTTCGGGTGTATCTCTGTTTTCACGAAGTCCGTTTCTTGGAAAGTATTTCACGTTTTTCGATGATGGGTTGCGCTTTCCTACGGTGGCCGCCAAGTGTTCGTAAAAAGGATAATTGCCGTCTAATTTGCCTCATCTAATTGCTATAGCTAATTACTTATTCTGAGACTATTAACTGGACTGCATTTTGCAATTATCGGACGGCGAGAGAGAGTAGAGGAGAGACAAGAATAATGCAGCCCGCCTGAAGTCTGTATTGGATATTTGTATATTTGCGAGTTGGCAATTGCAGCGAAATAAGTGGAGTCGCCCTCTTGAAGTCCTTTGGTTCCGGTGTAGAGTTGTTGCATGGCTAGGCCGCTGAAGTTGAAAATCCTGAAGTGTTAAGTGTCTGAAGTTCATAAGCCTGTTTGTCGGAAAAGGCCTGATATCTTCGAAGTTCACATACCTGACGCCTGTATTTCTTTAAGTAGACAGACCTAAGATCCTGAAATCCTGAAATCCACAGGCCTAAAATCAAGGATTCCGAAGTTCAAGGCGCGAAATCCTTACTGGGTGACTAACCGAATAATACGAGTCTCTTAACTGATTGGGATTCGCACTCTCCTAATCTCTCTTTGCAAAATCCCGATTCGTTCTCGTCGAGGCTTATACTGACATGACAGTACCTGATGCAATCTCGCCGTAATGGCCAAGTGATGTTGAGATGTGGAGGCTGGAGGGGAGAAGGGATGCATCCAGGGAGGGACTTCTGGAGTGGCGGCGCCGGAGAGAGGAAAGCAGAGGGGA
>BOPN01004014.1:47500-60000 GCA_017312705.2 Penaeus japonicus | reverse complement strand
CCAATGCCCTTCAGACAAACAAGTCCAGAACTCATGGTCCGAACACGCCCACTTGGGTATGCATGGGTGCGTGTGCATTAGCCCGACACGCTCCGAATGCTCTGGGTGTTCACGTGTGGACTAGGCCTATTCAGATGAGATGGATGATTATGTATCTGAGTTTGTATCTAAGGTGTGCGTGTCAAGGTATGAATCGCTCTGTCTGCTCAGGGATGGTATAAACAAATTGCAACGAAAGCATAATCCAAACACACACTTACAGACACACATACGCATGCACACACACACCATCACACACACACACACACACACACACACACACACACACACACACACACACACACACACACACACACACACACACAGACATATATATATATATATATATATATATATATATATATATATATATATATGTATATATAAATGTATATGCATGTGTATGTGTGTGTTTGGCTTATGCTTTCGTTGCAATATATAGATAGACAGATATGTATTATATATGTCTATCGATCTTAACTTATGTGCATATTTATAGTTTCTATTTTTCCCAAATATTTGTAATTAAGCACATTTGCCCGATAGAAATTAAGTTTGCCTCACCAGATCGGCTTGTCGGTATGCCCTATCAATATTTTATTTATACCCTAGAGATTATTGCTTACCAGTCATGCCGAAGAAGCAGAATTCATTATAAATTTTCCGAAAATCGTATTTTTCGCTCACCGTGCTCCCTGTGTCGACGAAAACAGACCACGCTACTTGTGAAAGATCTTTAGTCGAGTCTTATCCTCGATTATCGTGTTTTTTTCATGTTGCACAGTAAAATGAAAAATCAATTGATGTAAATAAAAGCTTTAAAAGTCGCATGTTTAGTGGGGGGGGTTTCGCTTGTCTTTAGCAATGGCGAATTATAGACGGATGGATAGACACTCTCCGCAATAGTTAATTAAATGATCGTCTTTTGTTCCCGAAATTTTTGAAATCCTTTAGATTATCTCCCACACTTTATGTCGTAGCGAAAAGAGAAAAAGTATCTCCTATATTTTTTTGGTTGTTTGTCAGTTTCTGTCCAAATCCTGGCGGGGCATCTCAAGCATTTCGAAGGCAACACCAGGGGATGCAAGCCTGCTTCAAGCAACAAGGTCTGGATCGTATATACATTTCTTATCTCGTCGGCCCATCTGACCAAAGTTTCCGCTCACAAGTAGCAGAGTCACTCGCTTGCGGCTGGGAGAGCTTGTCTAGCGGAAAAGCGCTCCTCTCCTCCCGTCTGCCTCGTTCTTGCGCTATCTTTATGCTACGTGTGGTTAGGTGGAAGCAAAACAGGCGAGGGAATTATACGATTATTTGGTGCAGTTTGTCAACATTACTCTTTTTTTGACTTTTGGTTGATTAGTTACGTTTGTTTTGTCCTTTATCAGTTTCTTTAATATCACTGGAAAGATGATTATGGTTATAATTACGATAATGATAACAATCATTGTAACTGTGGTGAGTTACCTGATTGTGGTTGCCTTTTATTCGTATTTTTAATTATATTTATGGGTGGGGTTCGAGGGAGTGTTATTGATAATGATACACGTAAGCAAACTGTTACGTTCTCGTGAGCATCATGCAGCGTGACGTAACCCGACTGTTCTCACACTCTGCCAAGGTTTTTCCTCGTTTTTATGCTCTGTCATTCTTCGTAGGTCTTTTCTTTACTCTCTCTCTCTCTGTTCCTCTGCTTTCGTGGATTTTGCTTCCGCTTGGATGACTCTCGTTCGTTAGGTGTGTGCTCTTCCTCCACTTTCCCTCTCTCCCTCTTTATTTTCTTCACTCGTTGTTTCTTTCCCTCTTTCCTTCCTTTCATTCTTTTTGTTCCTCCTTCCTTTTTTCCTTCCTCTTTCCCTCTTTCTCTCCCTCCTTCCCTCTCTCTCTCCTTCCATTTTCTTCCTCCCTCCCCCATTTTCTTCAATTCTATTTCCCTCCTTCCTTCATTTCATTCTTTCCCTCCCTCTCTCCATATATTCATCCCTCCCCATCCCCTTTCCTTTCTTCTTTCTACACCCACTATCTATCTTCTTCTCCCCTTCTCCCTCTCTCCCTCTCTACCAGTCTCCTTCTCCCCCTCTCCCTTTCCCTCAATCTCTCCCTCTCCCTCTCCATCTTCCTTCTCTATTCTCCCTTCTCCCTCATTAAGCATCGTTAATCATGATAAGTAACGAATGTCATTACTCGGGCAACAGTTTTTTGCAAAAAAAAATATTCTTTTTCACTTGCAGCTTTGTTATTTTGCAATTGATGTAAATGCGTCCCTGTTGTTGTTGTTGTCAGAATGTTCTTGCTATTGATGCCAGTGTGATGATGATTATGATGATTATGATGATGAGATTGGTGTGATTGGTATAGCTAATCGTCGAAGAGCCAGTGGTTATAGGCTTCAAAATGATGACGTTGGCAACCATGATATCGAAACGGTAAAAATGTGCAGTTATTTTATTTACATATCGTGCTTATGTTATCACTGACGTTTTTAACTGTAATTGGAGTGGATCCCTTTCATTCACGTTAATCGAAATATGAACACTGTATATTCATTATGATATTAGATTTTCCACGGGCATTTACCCATATGAACCATACGGCAAGGTTGCACGCTGAGGTACGTAGATGACCGTAGCGGCTGTAGTTCCGGGTCGATCTACGTGCAATCTACATGCTAATCTCCTTGTTGAGAGCAAGTTTGAGAATTGGAATCGTGCCGAGATATTGATTGTCATATTGCGTGGCTGCAATTGAATTTGCAAGCTCGATCCCGAAACCGCCTTTCGATATTGGTCTGCCCGTCAGTAATACGAAATGGATTTGATCTAAAAAAGATGAAGAAGAGGAAGAAATGAATAAATAAAAAAGGGAGAGAGATTCGAGACACTGTACACACGCCCAACTTTGACCTATTGTTCCAAACGGCGAACTTGAGCCGACATGAGCAAACTTTATTTTGACCGCAAGTCCCAATAAAGGTTTCGTTTTTCGCCGCGAGCCGCTGTTCCGAAGACAGATGTGTGGTAAAACACTGACAGGATTTCCGTCTGAAAGAAATCTTATGGGTGGAAGGAGGAAGGATGAGAAAGAAAGGGGGGAGAGGGATTGAAGAAGTCAGACAGCCAGATAAATTGGGTGTTTGCGAGAGAGGGAGGAAGAGAGAGAGAGAGAGAGAGAGAGAGAGAGAGAGAGAGAGAGAGAGAGAGAGAGAGAGAGAGAGAGAGAGAGAGAGAGAGAGAGAGAAAGAGAAAGAGAGAAAGGAAGAGAGAGAGATGCGTGTGTGTGTGTGTGATGGGGGGGTAATGGGGGTGGGGGTAGGAAATATAGACATGCATAGAAATAAATAAATGAATAAATGCATGTAGAACTAGTAGGAAAAATAATCTATAAAATCGTTGACAGAGACACACAGGTAAACAGACATCATCTTCAGACACCAACCCGCCACATAGACACACAAGCTCCCGCGCACAATCGCACACACAAACACGCTCGAGCACGTACGCGCGTACACACACACAAACACACACACACACCGCTGAATAAAGAGGCGCCTGTGTCTTGTAGCGCAATGAAAGAGCCTCGTCTGCTTTCACACTTGAAGTAGCAGAGGTAGCGAGCGGGGCGGAGCGGTGGGGGCAGAGCGACCTTAGACTCGGGGGGGAGAGGATTGAGACGCCGTCGCTGCCCTTCTTGGCATAACGACCCTCGTGTCTGAAGGGGGAACGATCAGCAGGTGTCGTACCCAAGTGCATGGGAGAGCACGACACACTGTCATAATGTACGTGGAGTCTTGGAGTTGGGGAGGGTGAGGGGAGGGGAGGGGGTTGACCCGACCAGGTGCTCGCTGCTCGTTGGACACCGGAAGTTAGTGGAGTAAACTTGAGACGGTAGACAGGAATGTCAATTTATCAAATTATTATGAAAAACATTTTTTAGATATAAAGGTTACAAAACAAATAACTAATAAGACTGCTGATAAAAGACAGGAATAAAGAAAGAGAGAGGAAGCATCCACTTTTTAAAGAAATTGACGAAAAAATTAGAAAAAGGCGGATGGAAGACCGTCAAGAGAGGCTGCCTTTACACTGATAGGTTTTCAGACGCAATCAAAATAGAGAAGGTCAGAGAAACTAGGAAACGCTTAGGCCTATTCGAGAGGCGTTCTCCATGATCACCAGATAATGAACAGGAGGAACATGCACCGAAAGAATGAACACGACCGCCACGAGACAGAAGGAAACGCACGCACGCACGCACGCACTAGCATTGTGCTGACAGCGGCGCATAAGCAACACGACAATCACCGAGACAGCGACGGGGGTAGGGGTAGGGGGTGGTTAGGAGGGAGGGAGAGAGGTGGGGAAGGGGGGAGAGACAGACACGCGGACACCGACAAAGAGACGCGCTCACGACGGGACAGCCTGAGTTACGGCCGGCGACGAGGGGAGGGATGCATGCGTGGAGGAGGAGGAGGAAGAGAGAAGGGGGGGGGGGGGGGGGGCGAGGGAGGAGAATCGTCTCCTCCTTTCCCTCCTTTGCCATCATTATATTTCCGTATGATATCAATAACTCACCAACGACATAAGTGAAAAATTCTTCGAATATTGGAAGTAGTTATCCGAATGCTGTAGAAGACAAGCACTTGCATGTTGCGTTGATGCAATGCCGACTCATCGACTCAACGTATTGAGTGTGAGGAAGGGAGGGGGGGGGAGGGATATTAAAGGCCCTGACACTTTGTATTTACTCATCCCATTTTGTTATTATGTGGTTTTGGTGAGATATGACTTTGAATTACTGCTCGCCTATTATGCTTGAGCGTGTTGTTCTTAGCGAAGTACCCTTTCTGGTCTTCATGTTGACGTCGAGGGTTCCGGAAGTTGCCGTTTGTTGTCGTTGTTCATGCGGTCATGCGCATTGGGACGCAAACTCTGGCTATTAGCCCGCTGTCGTTATTAAGCATTTATAATCAGCAATGGCTGTGTTATATTCATCATTTTAATGGAAGGTGCTGGAAGGTACGTGTTAGGTCCATCATCTTAATGCTGGTCGCCGTGGCAACAGGAACCCCCCATTGCAGTGGCGGCCATCACATAAATGCACCCAACTCGGAAATTTTATAAGGAGAGGAATAGGAACCGTCGCCAGGATGGCACTTCTTTCGGATTAAATCTCCAGTCCTCTGTCCGGCCTGACCTCCTCCTCCGTAGGGCCGACTCCCCCACCGCCCTCAACTCCCTCCACATCTTCGCTTCCTCTATCCTCCCCCTCCCCCTCCTCCCTTACCTCTTCACCTCAATCCTTTAAACCAATTTCTACTCTCTTCCTCCCCGTCCCTTCGCCCTCCTTCCCTCCCTCCTTCCCTCCCTCCCTCCCTCCCTCCCTCCCTCCCCAAGCCCATCTTCTCGTCTTCTCCTCAACCCCTTCCCCCTGCCCCACTTCTCCTTCCCCCTACACCCCCCTTCAACCTCCCCTCTATCATCTGAGCCCCCTACCCACCCCGCCCACACCTCACGCCCGCAGGCTGAAACCGCCCAGCCTTGCTCCGCAGCTTCGCCTCCGTCTCTCGTCAAGACGGCCAGGAATGCCAAGCCTCAAATAGGAAAAAATCCTTGATATCGTTGACCTCGGATTTTGAGAGATAGGGACCGGAATGGGGTAACTCGTTCCAGAAGGGGCGGGGAGGAGAGGAGAGAGAGAGAGAGAGAGAGAGAGAGAGAGAGAGAGAGAGAGAGAGAGAGAGAGAGAGAGAGAGAGAGAGAGGAAGACGACGAAGGAAAGGGAGAACAGGACGAGGCGAGTGCGTTCACGGGGACTTAACGAAGAGGGAGCCGGGAGCGAGGCGGAGCAGGAACCCGAACGGAGAGGAGATGCTAAGAAAACATCCCTCGTCTTCGCCCGTCCCGGAGCATTGGGGGGGGGGGATGGGCGTAGGGCGAGGGTGCGGGGGTGTGGGGATGGGGACGGAGGTGGGAGGGTGGGATGGGTTTCCGGGACGGAGGGGGAGGAGGGAAAGATGGGGACGGAAGGGAGAAGGGGAGAGGAAGGGATGGGGACGGAAGGGGGGCGAGGAAGGGATGGGTTATAATGATGGAGAGAGAGAGGGAGGGATGGGGACGGAGGGGGGAGGGGGGGAGGGGTTATAATGACTGAGGGGGAGCGGTGATGGGGAATGGGGAATGGGGAAGGAGGGGACTTTGGAAGGGATGGATGGGAGGGGAGGGAAAGGGGGTAAAGGGGAACTATGGAGAGTGGGAGGGTATGGACAGAGGGGGGGGGGGAAAGGGGATTAGAGGAGAATGGGAGAGTAGAGACGGATAGGGAGGAGGAGAGGGAATGAGGGGAGGACGGGAATGGGGATAGAGGGGAAAGCAGCACAGTGGAGATGGCCCAAGACAACGAGCAAGAGATCTAATTTACAAAACTTGTTGTGGGTCAGACGGAAGATGGAGGAGGGGAGGGGGGGGGGGGTAATGCGGGGTTGTTGGGGAAAAGGGGGGGGAGGCGGAGAAAGACGAAGAGAAATCTAATGGCAAGGGAGCTGAAGAGGGGAAAGCGAGAGAGAGAGAGAGAGAGAGAGAGAGAGAGAGAGAAAGAGAGAGAGAGAGACAGAGACAGAGACAGAGACAGAGATAAAGGGAGGGAATGGAGGGGGGAAAAGGACATAAGATACTGGAGATAAATGGAAGACATGAATGGAAATGGAAAGGAGGGGAGGAAAGGAGAAGTAGATAGAACCATATAAAGAAAACAATTTAGACAAAGTAAAGCAAATAGCGTCTAATGGATGGTGGAAAGGGGGGACTAATCCAAAAACTTTCACTCTCTCTTTCTTCATTTCGTTCTTCCTTTCTTTGTGTATTTACTTTTGTCAAGCGATGATGAACTTGACAGGTTTGTATTGAGTGATGGCAGATCGAAAGGGTGGTGATGATTAACTGATAATTGAACAAGATGTGATGATGACAGAAAGAGAGAGAGAGAGAGAGAGAGAGAGAGAGAGAGAGAGAGAGAGAGAGAATAAGAAGAGAAGATAAAGTGAGATAAAGGGGAGAAGAGAAGGGTTGATTCTCAGGCGAAGAGGGGAAGAAGTTAATGAACATCAAATCCATGTCACAATCGGTGAAGTAATGTGTGCAATGTGCAAGAAGAATAACGAAAAGAGAGAGAGAGAGAGAGAGAGAGAAACCTAGATAAAGAGACCGAGAGAGATTCTCCCGACAGAAACTGGAATAAGAAGAGGATGATAAAAGGTGAAGAAAGAGGCAGAGGAGAAATGACGAGAGGTCATGTCAGTATAAACAGATGGATGAAACCGAAGAAATAGTGAAACCGTACGTAAACAGACCAACGAAAAGAGAAGAAAGAAGATAAAAAAAAAAAAATCAGAGAGCAGGGAGTAATAAAGAAAATAGATGTATTAGGATAGGGAAGGGAAGGGCAATAAAACTAGGGAACTAGTTGAGATGAGGGGAGGGGAGCCAGTGGATGGGGAGGTGGGGGAGGATGATGAAAATGAGGAATCGCCGATATGTAGAGAAAAGGGAGGGAGAGGGAGAAAGGGAGGGAGGGGGGAGGGAGGAAAACTGAGGGTGGGTGGGTGATTTCCCTCTCGTTGTAGCGGATTTTACGACCATTGGGCATTAGCGAGCCTACCTTAAGTCCTCCTCTTGCCCCAACTTTTATGTTCCCCCTCGCCCCTAAATGCTTGCCCTCGCCCTCCACACCTTAAAGGTTATGCTCGCTCATCCTACCACCCGTCCTCGTATCCTGCTCACTTCATCCTCACTTCATCCTTTCTATCCTTCACATCCATGTCCTGAATCCGGAGGAAATCCTCTCAACATCTTATCCATCTGTGTATCCCGCTTTCCCGGTCACCGCCTATCCATTGCTTATCCATTCCTCCCCTCGCGACTTGTGCGACCGTGTAGTGAGTGGCTCGTTGTATGGGCCGATTGCAGTGATGTTCGTACGAGGTCCTTTTTTGCGGTGTTGTGCCATATGTGTGTGTGTGTGTGTGGATTTGCGTCGTTGGCTGGGCGTGAGTGTCTGTAGGCTGTGTGTGTGTGACTGTAAGTGCGTTTGCGTCTGTGTCTGTGGGCGTTTGTTGTATGTATATGGAGGAAGTTTTTTAACCTCCCTTTAGACTATCATTTACCATACGTTATATCGTCCATTCCCTTTTTCTGTTCCCAAGACGTTTCAGTTCAGGTCTCCCCCTGCCCTTCTCCCCTTCCTCCACGCCCCCTCCTACCCCGCACTCCTTATCTCCCATCCTCCCATCCTCCTAGACAGAAGGCTCACTCAAACGTCACAGACACCGACTTGCTAGATGGCCGGAATGTGAGCCTGGAATATGATAGTGTTTCGTGCGTAGAATATACACTCAAGTAATGCCTTGCCTACATCAAACCGGACAGCAGCAAGAAAAATGGAGTCTCCACAGTGACGCGTCGTTCCCCACCAAAAGAACCATTCTGATTTTCTTTTTTCTTTATTTCTTTAGTGTCTTAGGTGTTCGCGCACCCACTCCATCTAGTGGCGAGTTATTAGAGTAACATATATGACATATGACATATATGTTATTAGAATAAGATATATATATAGAGAGAGTAACGTATATGTAACATATAGAGAGAGTAACATATATGTAACATATAGAGAGTAACACATATCTAACATATAGAGAGTAACATATATGTAACATATAGAGAGTAACACATATCTAACATATAGAGAGTAACATATATGTAACATATAGAGAGTAACACATATCTAACATATAGAGAGTAACATATATGTAACATGTGCATAGAGTAACATATACTCGTAAAGTAAAGCCTTATAGTATAGTACGGTGATACAGTGGCCGCTGACCGCACTGACCGCCCCTCGAAATGGGATGAAGACGATCTCTCTCTCTTGCGCAACCGGGATATAGTGTCCAGTTATTTTTGTTCGATTCGGGGGAAAGATTGTCACTTATCTCGATACGTGAGCGACCGTGTTCCCTTTACCCTTTCCCCCCTTTTTACCCTTCCCCATCCCCCACCCACCCCACGCCCACCCCACGCCCTCTCCACGCCCACCCTCCCGACCAATGTCAAGTTATCGGATCGCACTCGTCATGTGTCTCAGATAAACACACAGTGTGGAAACTGGCATCATCTTACCCTCTTCTTTGGGACTCTGTCTACACCGGGAACTTCGTCCTATTTGCGTTTGTCGAGGAAGCCGCGGCAAAACAGAACTGGGAGGAGGGAGGGATGGATGGAGGGGGGAGGGGGGGAGCTGGGAGGGAGGGGAGGGAAGGGAAGGGAAGGGAGGGAGGGAGGGAGGGAGGAAGGAAGGGAGGTGGAGGGGAGGGAAGGGAGGGAGTGGGATGGAAGGGAAGGATGGGGGAGGGAAGGAGGGAGGGGAGGGGACGGGACGGGACGGGAGAGGAGAGGATACGAAACGAAGGCAATATCAGGGGGTGAAGATTATATTCCCTCGGGCAGGTTTTACGGTTTCGTTGTTGAATGTGCGATCGCTGTTGACACGGAGTCCGTTTGCAGAGGTTTGTTGCACGGGTTTTCCTGCAACTTGAACCCAGCTCTCGAGGAGGAGCGATGCCGTCTTTCTCACGAATGTGCATTGGAGAAGTAGGAAGATTTTTCTCCCGATTGTTATGGGATGTCGGAATCATTCGATTGGCGTGAGACGGATAACCTGATGATCTTATATAATCCGATATTAATAATTATTCTCTTCCTCTATCTATTTATCTATCTCTATCTATTTCTCGCTCGCTCTCTATCTCTCGCTCTCTCTCTCTCTCTCTCTCTCTCTCTCTCTTTCTTTTTCTCTTTCTCTCTTTGTGTATGTGTGTGTTTAGTTGTGATGTATTACCATGTTTATATACTAGTATTTGCGTATTACTTGCGTATATTTACATCCATCCATCAATCCACTACTCCCCCCCCCTCCCTTACTCGTCCCTCCCCCACGCCTTCCCCAGAGTCCTTGTTTTACGTCTCCAGAGCTCAGCATCATCCCGGCTGGCTTAGTCCGTCGTAAGAAAAAAAGAAAAAAAAAAAAACAGCTGTCTAAAGTGTATGCTGATTACCCCGATTTTTAGAATCTCCTTGTAGCGGTCGTGTGCAAAGGTTTGGCAACCGCCCAACTAGCGGTGATTAGTTCGTGTCGGCCATTATACCCCTCCGAGTGGTACTGGCGGGTTGTTATCATTAACTAGATTGTCGCTGGATGGTTTTTGGATGTGGGCGGGGAATGGCTTGTTGCGTCATGGTGTGTTTTTTTAACGCTTGTTTATCGGCGTGGACTGTCAATGTTGCGATTTGGGTTGCTGGTTTGCTTTCGCTCGATTTTTATTTTGTTTATTGATTTTCTTTTCTATATTGCTATTGATGTATTAAGTGTAAATAATTCACAAATACTGCTTATTTTTGTTGCACTGTATATTTTAAGGAAAGGTGCAAGTACGACCTTTGCCCTCCTCGCACAGGGAAAGTCTTTCCGCTCAAGCACACACATCGATAGCTGTCAACACAAGCTCTGCAACGAGACTCACCACACATAAATACTCTTAAAAAAAAATAAATAAATAAAAAAATAAAAAAAAAGCAGATTGTGTCGTTGGAGTCAGACTCCGGAGTACATGGTGTCTGCTTGAAGAGAGAGCAAGGCTATTTCACTTCGGTTTGCGTTGGAGAAGATTTTATACGTATGTATATAGATTATGTGTGTGTTTGTATGCGTCTAAGTATGTGTGTGTGTGTGTGAGAGAGAGAGAGAGAGAGAGAGAGAGAGAGAGAGAGAGAGAGAGAGAGAGAGAGAGCGAGAGCGATAAAGATGGGAAAGAATAGAGAGGAAGCCCAAAGCAAACTGAGAAGGAAACGGCTGTTCACCAAAGGCTTTAAAAGCGAGTGAAAGCAGGAAGCAGGAGTGCGTGACCGCAGGCAGCGGGACATGCGCGCGGCCGAGCAGCTAAGCGGGGCAGGAGCTCTACCCTGCCTCGGGCAACGCCAGATCCTGAGACGCCTCCAAAGGATGCAGTGGCTGGAAGAAAGGACCTCCAGGGGGCTTGCCGGGAGATGACAAGAGCCGCCGAGTGGAAGGAAGGGGGGGGGGGAAGGGAGGGAAGGATGCTGTGGAGGTTTGGTGTGGGTCTTGGCTGGTTGTTGTGAGTCCTTATTGTTGAGTTGAGGATCATCCGTTTGGTTGATGTTGACTGGATGGATGTGTTAATCTTTCACGTGAATGAGAGTTTGTCGTAATGGTTGGACAGATTTTTAGAAGAGCCTGACATCTTTTATTTATTCATTGTTTTCTGTCAGGAAAAAGAAGGTCATTTTTTTAATGAGTTCAGCCCGCTGATGGGAGCCGTATCCGCTTAATGGCACAGATAATCGCCAGACAGTAACTCGGGTCATTTGACGGGAGCGCAACGATTTCTTTTACGGCAATCGGGGTTTTTATGGTTGTTATAGGTAGTGCTGGTCCTTGTAAGGTGGTCCTGTTTCGTTTTATGGTGATGGTGAGTAATGGGTTGGGTGGTTGACATGTAGGAATAGAATAGGTCGAGTTGCCGAGATGAAAAAAGAAAAAGAAAAACAATGACGATTGAATTTGATGAAGATAGATGAGTGGGTTGAGGGTGGGAAGTATAAGGACGATGATTTAGGACGGATAATAGATGGATAATGGATAGTGGCGTTGGTTGGAATACCCTTTGTTGAATGAGATGCGTTCCTTCCCTCACGATTGAACATGTACTGGCCCTTTTGGTGTTCTTCCTCGTTGCTTCTTTGTTTTTGCTTTTGTTTTTTTCATTTTGATTCATTCGTGTTCCTTCATTTCATCTCTCCTTTTCATCTCCCTTTTTTTTCTCAAATCGTCTCTCATTCTTATCTCGCAGTGCTTCTTCTCTACGTTTTTTCTGTCATTTTCTTCTCCACTTATTCTCTTCTCTCATTATTTATTCTCCCATCATGAGGCAACGTAGGGGAGGGGGGAGGGGGGGAGCGGGGTTACAGATGGCGTCGGAAGATTCAGTGACAGCTGGTGATTGCTGTGAAGGGCGCAGTGATCTAAGGACCCCGCCACGCCGACCTCGCTCTTCGAGTTGGATTTCAGAGGCGTGATGAAAGATGGTGATGGTGATGACTTTGGTCACCACTCGTCTGAGGGGCTTTTGTCACGCCTCACGGTCGTCCTTTTTTTCCATGCGCGAAGTCACCTTGTCATCGGTGGGAAAAAAAAGGTATAAATATGCGTGGAAGAGCTGCCATTTGTGGATCGATTAGAATGTGTGTGTGTGTGTGTGTCTGGGGTTGGGTGGGGGTGGGTGAGGGTGGTTGAGGGTGTTTGTGCGGGTGGGGGTGGAGGAAGTGTGTGTGTGTGTGTGTGTGTGTATGTGTGTGTGTGTTTAAATTTCATCGAGCACAATTTACGTCTTAGAA
>BOPN01004014.1:27500-35000 GCA_017312705.2 Penaeus japonicus | reverse complement strand
CGCCCACGAGTTCCATTCTCCTCGTCCCGGCTGGCCACAACACTACCGCATACTGCTCCTCTTCCCTTTCCTCTTCTCTCTTTTCTTTTTCTTTTTTTTCTTTTTTTTCCTTTCTTCTCTTCTTCGTTTATCCTCTTTTTTTCCCCTCGTATCGCCTCTTTTCTCTCTCCTCTCTTTCTTTTTCCTTTTCTCTTTCTTATTCCTTTTCGCTTCTCCCCTTCGTTTATCCTGTTTTTTCCCTCGTATCTCCTCTTTTCTCCCTCCTCTCCCTTCCATTTTTTTTTTCTCTTTTGCCTCTTTCTTCTTAACTTCCACCTCCCTTTTTCTCCTTCCTCCTTCTTCCTCCTCCTCCCTTCCTCCCTCCATCCCTTACCCCTTTCATCTATTCCTGTCACGACCACCCCCTTCCTTCATTCTTCTTCCTCCTCCTCCTCCTCCTCCCTCCACCCCTAACCTCCTCCACCCCTTTCACCCCTTCCACCCCTTCCACCCTTCCACCCCTTCCACCCTCCACCCCTTCCACCCACTACCCTTCCACCCACCACCCCCTCCACCCATCCACCCCTTCCACCCACCAAATCCACCCCTTCCACCCCTCCACCCATCCAGCCCGTACATTTACTTCGATATCAACACGCCGCCGCCGCCAATATTAATTAGCCGCCTGGAATGAGGGATATTACACGAATTACCATTCCCGTCAACATTAACTCCGGCAACAAAATCAACATTGGCGATCCACAACGCGCGCAATATCACTCCCATCTCGAAATTAGTGCGTTATGTATATATGTGTGTATATATATATATATATATTTTTTTTTTTCTTCTTCTTCTTCTTCTTCTTCTTCTTCTTCTTCTTCTTCTTTTTTTTTTTTTTTTTTTTTTTTTTTTTTTTTTTTTTTTTTTTTTTTTTTTTTTTTTTAGTATGCCTCTGAAGGTAAATAATTCTTACGGGAAATAAAGTGTTCGAAGCGTGTTATTATGCCCTCTCACGCGAGACCGTTTTCAGAATTAAAAGAGCAGTGTAAGTGTCCGGGAGACGGTAATTTCGCTCTAGTCTTGCGTTTTGTACTTATTGTTTCATTAGAGCGAAATAATACTTAACGGTGTCTTTTATTTTAGCTTGTTTGCCCTTTTTTCTATTTCTTTTTTCGTTTTCTCTCTCTCTCTCTCTCTCTCTCTCTCTCTCTCTCTCTCTCTCTCTCTCTCTCTCTCTCTCTCTCTCTCTCTCTCTCTCTCTCTCTCTCTCTCTCTCTCTCTCTCTCTCTCTCTCTCTCTCTCTCTCTCTCTCTCTCTCTCTCTCTCTTTCTTTTTTTTCTCTCTTTCTATCTTTCTTTCTCTCTACCCCTCTCTCCCTCCCTCTTTCTTCATCAACCCCAACCTATCTCTCAATCTATCTATCTCTTTTTCCTTCGCGTCTCCCTCCCTTTCTATCTATCCATCTATCTCTCTGAAGAGTCGTTAACACAGCCGCATTTACAATTAGACATAATTTGGAACTCGCAAGGGCATAAACAAACATTTAGATAAGGTTCCCGGAAATTCCAAAAGAAACATTTGATTAACGACCACAGCAGTTAGTCGGTCGTACTTGCTGCCTCGTACAACCCGGGTCTTTCGTCTGTGGTCTGGGTCAACGTTTTTTTTTTTTTCTTTCTTTCTTTCTTTCTTTCTTTGTTTGTTTGTTTCTTTCTTTCTTTGTTTTTTCTTTCTTTTGTTTCTTTCTTTGTTTGTTTCTTTTTTTCTTTCTTTGTTTTTTTCTTTCTCTCTTTCTTTCTTTCTTTCTTTTTCCTTCCTTTCTCTCTTTCTTTTTTTCTTTCTTTTTTTTATAGGTGGAATATGAAGTGTGGGATGTTTACTTATCAAATGTGGCTATGATCCGAACTGGTTATTTTAACTTTCGGATTTTCCATTGTGAAATTCCGCCAAATCATCGAATATGGAGATTAATGATCAAGTAGTTCCAATAATTATGCGACGACATTCGTTCAGGGAATAAATAGATTAAAAAAATTAATATAAATAGACACGGTGGAAGGGGGGCGGGGGGCTGGGGGGGGGGGGGTACGTGACGTCAGTTTCGTCGGCAACAAGAGCAGGTGTGACTTGCATCGAGCATCATTTGCAACATGAGTCCCACCTATTCGGGGATTGCATATTCGGATGCAAACAAACGCCGAAAGAAAAACAGGGAATTGAGAATTGAAGGAAAATGTTTTCACATATTTGGAAATGCCAATTTTCGGATTAGTTCAGGCAAAAACGCCGGGCTCTACAAATATATATGTGTGTGTGTGTGTGTGTGTGTGTGTGTGTGTGTAGATATATACATTTGATATACTGTGTATGTATATGTCTGTTTACATCTGTTAAAAAAAGACAAACTGCCAGATAGAGTAATGCATAATCGGGTGCCCACACATAAATACAAATATACACGCACGCTTGTGTCATACCACGCAAATACACACATACAGACACATGCAAATAAACAAATTCACACAGTTCTCATAAACATATGTATGTGTGTTTATACATGTATATGTATGTGTATATACGTGTATATATATATATATATATATATATATATATATATATATATATATATATATATATATATATATATATATATATATATACATATGTATATACACACACATACACACACACATACATATACAAACACATATCACTAGCATCTTCCCTCTCGGCGCGTCCTGCTCCAACCAGCGAGGGCGGAAGGCCGGCTAATTATCTCAACCGCCGGAAGCTGGGTGATAAATTGCGACATGATTGCTGGAATAGCCAGTTGTATAGATTTTGTACGATAGATATTTCGATGTGAGTATTGATTTCTTGGTCTAGTTTTTACTCGGCGTTCTCTGGTCGCCGTTGGCCGAAAGAGGCGCAGAGGGAAGGGAGGGAAGCCGGGTGGCGTCTGTGTGTCTGGGAGTGTGTTTGTGTGTCGTTGCGTGTGCGCATTGGTTGGTGTCTGTCTGTTTTTGTTTGTGTGGGTGTGGGTGTGGGTTTGAGTGTGTGTGTGGGGGGGGGGGGGGGTGAGTGTGTGGGTGTGCGTGTGCGTGGGGTGGTTCGTGTGGGTATGGTGGGTCTTTGTGTGGGTTTATATTCAAATGTAAGATGATATCATTATTATATTATTATTATTCATTATACTCTTGGTAAAATGTAGCACTTATGGCTCAGTGAAATGCTTCGCGGATTATAAAGAGAAAAAAAAGAAACATGATTTAGAAGGAAATATTAAAATGACTCGCATTTGTGCATATTCCCTTCTATTCTAATCTTTAAATGGGGATGATAAAAATAGGCATTTTTTTCAGTAATTTATCCATTGAAGATAAATTTAAAGGACCAGTAAACTTATCTGCTTCTGCCATAGTAGATGCAGTTTAGAATGTATTTATAATTTAGTCCATAAACTGATGTAGAGCCCGTAGCTTGAAATTATATAATGAATTGTTTCTGTTATTTGAATCTGGAATTTTGGGGGGATCCGCCATGCTAATTTTGCGGTGAAAACTATGTAACTTTTGCTCCCTCCCCCCCCCCCCACTCCTCCCTACCACCCCTATACTCCACATCCGTATTTTTGAAAATATATCATTATTGGAATTTAAAAGGAATATAACCGTTTTTTTTCGTTTGATTTTTTTATTTTCAGTCGATACTTTTATTTCGCTATACTATCAAGGAAATATGGTCTTGTTTATATATATATACATATTTTTTTCCCCTTGACGCGAAAATCGAAATAGGGAAGAGAAAGGCACGCCCGTCTATCTCACAGGACTGAAGAACAAGTTGTTTATCGAGCCACACTATTGATCATTGTTGGGCTGTGTGGGAGGGAAGGATAGGGCGAAGGGGGAGGGGGAGAGGGGGAAAGTGGGGATGGTGGGGGGGGGGGAGGGGGGGGAGGAGGAAGGGGAGGATGGCTGAAGCTGGGATTTAAAGGCGGTGGATGGGGTGTTGGGTGGCTGGGGCGGTTTTCGCTGGATGACGATCAATGAATGGGTGGAGGTCGCGGGCCGTGGTGGTGGGTGAGGGAGGGAGGGAGGGAGGGAGGAGGGAGGGGGAGGGAGGAGGAGGTCTGTGGGTAATTGGGGAGGAGAGAGTTTGGGGAAGGGGATGGGGGGGGATATGTAGGGTCATTAGGGAGGGGGGGGTGGATATTATGGGTTTATGGGTGTGCCTGTGTCTTTGTCTTTGATACATAGAAGGTATACATATACACACAGATGTTAACAAGGATGAACAGAGAGATATGTACATAAAAGGAAGAAATATTGTCAAGATGCGGTAGAGAGGCAGAGATGGGAGGTTCATGATGCTGAATTTAAGAGAACTGCTATGAAAATAATGGACTCAATGGACGCTCTTATAATAATAATAGTAACAACATTTCCAATACTAATAACGAACTGAATGACAATAATAGTAATGATGATAGATAGATTCATTCGTATTCCCACGAAGAATTTTGGTGTTCCGGATGTCCCTTGATGTGAAAGGACGGGCTGTGGCTACGAAAGGCTACGAAAGGCTATGAAAGGCATTGGTATATCGGTAAGTAGCCTGCCGAACGCTGGGGACGAAAGCACGTGTGGAAAGGGGGCTTGAAAAATTAATAGGATTTATGGCTTGCGATTCAGAACTGTGTAGGGGATCCAGATTATATCAGATTAGTATTGATCAAAGGGAGAAAAGGTCATTCAGACGCGCGATCTTAAGGCGTAAGGAGGAATCTCGCACACGGAGTACTTCCAAGGGGGAAAATAAAAGCATAACCAGTGAGCGCAAATATAGCCATTGCTGTATATTATTAAAGGTCATTAGTCTATGCAACTTTGTGAGATAACTTTTTTTTTTTTTTCGTTTTTTTTTTTTTTTTTTTTTTTTTTTTTTTTTTTTTTTTTTCTCCTGATAATCCGTGCCTCTTGTCCATGTGTCGGCTTCCTACTCATCATTATTAATAAGGCTGAGAAGAGGGCGTGGGGAAGGGCATGGATTCGGCCGCCCCATGTAAGGCTTCAGGTCGAAACTGTTATTATGACGAGTTCACTATCGATCGATCGCTCTCTGTGCCGCTGCCGTTCCGTTCCGTTCACGTTATCGATGCGTGCGTGCCGTAACGTGACGTCATACAGGGCGGTGATCTGGGACAAGGGACGGCCAGCCAGCCAGTCAGCTGTTTCCCGCTTATCCTCGACTCAAGGGAAAGCTGGAGGGCCGAAGACTGTAACTTCGCTCGGTTGGGTGGCTTTTTATTGATCGTTGTTCTTCTCGGTGGGTGATGACGGCGTGACTCATGTCATTGCCAAATTTCTCTGGCGCCGTCTTCTCCGGGTCGCTTTTTCGGTTTCCGGGGAGGTGAAGAGGCCACGTATAAGTGATAACCTTAGGAGAAATTATATGGTGTTGTTATCAGTTATCGGCGACCGAGGAGAAGGGAAGATTGTGTCAAAACACGCGTCGAGTTGTCAGCCCTGATCCAGCACGCGCGTCCTTCCCGCCGTCTTACTGCTGCACGTGTTCGCGGTTACCAGATAGCATTTTTTTCGTTATTTGTAGTTTGTTTGTCTTTCTTTTGTGTTCATCTCTTGCGGTTTATCGACTGCGGGTCTCTGGTAGTTACCTTCTTCTTTATCTTCTTTTTTTCTGTAAGAGAGGTTGAAATACTTGTCTATACACAAACAGTAGGAGGAAAGAGGTGGTGAGGGGGGCGGCACGCGTTTGATCCCAGGGCAGCCAACTGTATACGCCAGGATGACACTGACGCCAACGTCTCGTCTCGTTCGGCAATGCTCTGTCGCCGGCGGAAGTGCAAGTATATATATATATATATATATATACCCGGAGTGCACGTTTTTCACTTAATCATGACCAGACGCGGCGTTTCCCACGCCTGCTGTTCCCTCGGGCTCAGCAGGTCCACGAACGCGATCGATAAAACTGACCAATATTTAAACGTCCGGCCAGAACGTTCGAACGCCCGCGTGATGACTGGCACATGCTGTACGCTTGGCTTGGCTTGGTAGTTCGCGGATGCATTCTTCGATAACCACCAGTGACCAGGAGCAGTCGTCACACAAAGAAAGTATCGAGGCATATGCTAATATGGAATGACATACGGATTTCCCCCCAGATCTTCGGGAGTCTAGAATTGTTTCCACTACTTCTTTTCTTGTTTTCTCTTCGAGTAACACGCAATCAAGAAACGAGCTGTTTTTTTTTCTTTCTTTCTTTCTTTCTATTTTTCTTTGTCTCTTCGTGTAACACAATCAAGAGACTAGCTAAAAGTTTGCAGAAGGGGAGTTTGGGTTCTCCTAACAAGGTCAGCAGTGGAGGCAGTTATAACAATAATGTTTTCCAGGGACTTGACACCCTACCCTCTCCACCTCAACAGCGGAGGAAAAAGACAGCACAGACAGCGGAGGGAAAAGACAGCACAGACAGCGGAGGGAAAATACAGGACAGACAGCGGAGGGAAAAGACAGCACAGACAGTGAAGGGAAAAGACCGCACAGACAGCGAAGGGAAAAGACAGGACAGACAGCGGAGGGAAAAGACAGGACAGATAGCGAAGGGAAAAGACAGCACAGACAGCGGAGGGAAAAGACAGGACAGACAGCGGAGGGAAAAGACAGCGGAGGGAAAAGACAGGACAGACAGCGGAGGGAAAAGACAGGGCAGACAGCGGAGGGAAAAGACAGGACAGACAGCGGAGGGAAAAGACAGGATAGACAGCGGAGGGAAAAGACAGGACAGACAGCGGAGGGAAAAGACAGGACAGACAGCGGAGGGAAAAGACAGCACAGACAGCGGAGGGAAAAGACAGGACAGACAGCGGAGGGAAAAGACAGCACAAACAACGGAGGGAAAAGACAACACAAACAGCGGGGGGAAAAGACAGGACAAACACCGGAGGGAAAAGACAGCATAGACAGCGGAGGGAAAAGACACCACAGACAGCGGAGGGAAAAGACACCACAGACAGTGGAGAGAAAAGACAGGACAGACAGCGGATGCAATCGATTTAAGCATATACCGTCGATCGTGTTTGTAACAGCGGAACGGATAAAGGGAGAGAGAGCTCCCCCCCCCCTTTCTGCAATAGTGGACTGTATTTATACCCTCTCTGCACGCTGTGGCGAATGTTGCGCGCCGTAATGTAATGCTAAGCGATATTAATTAAGAATGATCAAAGGGGAACACCCGAGAGCTTTGCTAAAGAAATAAAACTTGGGACTGATCTGAGCTTGACGTCTGGAGGCCCGGGGAGGTGGAGAGGGGTGGGGAGGAGGAGGAGGAGGAGGAGGAGGAGGAGGAGGAAAAGAGAAGGGAAGGAACGCTGAGAAAGAGGACTATACGCAGGCGGGAGGAGATCGATCTCTCTCACACACACTTACATACATACAAAAAATGCACACAGATGTACACGCACACGGACTTAAACTCTCTCTCTCTCTCTCTCTC
>BOPN01004014.1:7500-17500 GCA_017312705.2 Penaeus japonicus | reverse complement strand
ATTTTCATTCTTTGTACTTTGTACTTTTTTCCATTTTCTTCCAAAGAAATTCCAGTGAAGTAGGAAGAGGGGGGGGGGTTCTTCCTCCTTTTATCTCCCTCTTTTTAAGTCCGAAAACTGATTTGCTATTCATAGAATAAGTAAAATTCTTCGTCAGTTTAATTCCGGGTTTCAAAGCATTGTCCCCTAATAGAACCCACGTTCAGGCATTTTCCTTTTGTCCCTTTTCTTTTCGTTTCATACATACTGGGTATTGCGTCATTCTATTTTCTCTCTTTCTTTCTTTCTCTCTCTTTCTTTCTCCCTCCCTCCCTCCCTCCCTCCCTCTACCACTCCTTCTCTCCCACTTTCTTATTCTCTCTCGCTTCCTCCGACTCTCCATCTCCACGTCTTTACGCCTTTCCGTCTCTCTCTATCTCAAGCACCCATAAAAAAAGACTTTTTTCTATTACTCTGACCTTCCGATAACAAGCTTTGACTTCTATATAATTTCGTTATTTTTTTGTATATATTAACTTCTTAAGGTTATAAGAGAGACAATTCAAATGTCTAATGTTACCTACAGATTCTTTATAACGAAGAAGAAAAAAATCGGATTCCGGTTCATCATAATCTGGTATTGACTCCCAAGGTTGAGACTCGGTATGAAATTGGAGTGGTTTTATTTCAACGGCATCATCATTTTTCGATAAGATATATGTATTTATTTTTTTATCGGTCGACATCGTGTAATATACTGGTTTTGTCATCGAACTTGTGTTTATTTTTTTATCAGTCGACAACGTACGTTTTAATGGTCTAATTATAGAATTTGATTTGTAGATTTATTGATCCTGTATGTGTGTGAGGATGATGTTGATTGGGATGTTGAAATGTATATTAGATATATTTCTCGAGTTCATACCTTATGTATTACATTTATCTTGATATGAATTAAAAATGTATTCTAAATATTTCTCTTTATTTTACTAAAGTTGAATTATAATTGACCATATATTCTCCTGTTTTAAATTCCATACATGAATTTACACTATTTACACTGATTTAAAGATCTCTATTAGCCTAGAGAATATTTACCATAGTTCTTGATATACATGTGAAACATATGCCGAATAAAAGATGTATATTATTCATTTTTCTCGTTAGTTCACTTAAAGTGTTTTCTATGAAACATTGACCATATTTCCTTCTGTTTTTTTAGTCTGTACATGAAACACACTCTAATTGAACAATGTACTTTGACTTTAAGTTCCAATATGAAAACTTATGCCGATGAAGATATACGCATATCAACCATAGATCTCATTCACGCAAATTGATTACAAAAAAAAGTTGACCTATATTTCCACCAGCTCTCTAATTTATTCATGAACCCTACGCTGATTTTTAAATATATATATATGTATATTGACCTTCCTTCTCTCTCTCTTTCAGGTATGGGCGTTGTGGTGGAAAAATCGGGGAGGCTCGGCTGCTCTGGTAATTGAGGCTGGTGCATGGGAACACGTTTGAGACATGTTTCATGTTGTTTTTCTTTTTCTCTGAGCTGTTATTAGGAGTATGTTGGTTATTTGCTTTATTTTTGTTTTGTTTATTCATGCTTTTTTATTTTTCTTCTTACAGTAGTTGATGTTGGATGTTGTTGGTATTTTTGTCTTTGTGATTATTAGGTATAGTTGTTATTACTGTTATTGTTATTGTTCTTGATGTTATAGTTATTGTTTTTGTTATTGTTAATAATGGTATTAGTGTTATGGTTATTTATATGATTATTTATACGATTATTACTATTAATTTGTTTTAGATAAAACAAAACGAAAATAAAAAGATATTATAAAGTAACAATGCATTTACATGTCGCAACATTCACCCCTCCCCCAACCGGCCTTATTGCTTCCCTCGTCCCTCCCTTCCTCCCCCACCCCTCTCCTCCTCCTCCCCCTCCTCCCTCTCCCTCCTCCTCCCTCCCTCATCCAACCTTCACTTTGTTCTTTCTTTTATTATTCCTGCCTTTGAAGAAGGTAATAGAATCTCGACCGGATAAAATATCGCGGGGAAGTTTTTGATAAGTTTTCGGTATTTAATTGATTTGGGCAAATTTCTTCCCTCTCCTTCATCATCTTCTTCTTCTTCTTCTTCTTTCTATTCCTTTTATCATTTCTGTTATTATCATTATTAGTAGTACAGTCATATTCTTCTTCTTCTTCTTGTTCGTCGTCTTTCTTTCTTCTTCTTCTTCTTCTTCTTCTTCTTCGTCTTCTTTCTCTTCCTTTTATTTTTGCTGTTACTATTATTATTATTAGCAGTAGTAGTATAGTAGTCGTAGTATTTTTCTTCTTCTTCCTTTCTTCTTCTTCTTCTTCTTCTTCTTTCTCTTCCTTTTATTATTTCTGTTACTATCATTATTATTAGCAGTAGTAGTATAATAGTCGTAGTATTTTTCCTCTTCTTCTTCTTCGTCTTCTTCCTTTCTTCTTCTTTTTCATTTTCCTATTCCTCTTCTCTACTACTTCTTCTCGTTTCTCTTCTTCTTCTACTCCTCCTTTTTCTTCTTCATTTCCCTCTGCCTCTTCCTCTCCTGCTTCTTCTCTTTCCACTTCTTCTGCTTCCTCTTCCACATTTACCTCTACTTCCTCATCGTACCCTGATGATGAAAATAAAGGAAAATTTCGAAGAATGGCGAACATGAGTTCTCCCCCCCTTCCCCCCTCTTCCCCTCCCTCATCTTCCCTTCCCCCTCCTCACCTCCCCCACCTCCATTCCCCCTCTTCCTTTCCCCCCTCTTCCCTTCCCTCATCCTCCCTTCCCCCTTCTCCCTTCCCCCTCCTCCTTTCCCCCCCTCTTTTCTTCCCCACTTCCTCTTCCCCCTCTTCCCTTCCCTCATCCCCCCTCCCCTCATCCTCCCTTCCCCCTTCTCCCTTCCCCCTCCTCCCTTCCCCCTCCGCCCTTCCCCAATTCCTCTTTCCCCCTCCCCCCTTCCAACCCATTCATCAGAATCCGACAAACGATTTCTTTAACCCCCGAAACCTCATTCTAACCCCTGACCCAGATGCTCCTACTTCTCTCTCTCTTAAGAATTTAGCTTCTATTTGTTTTTCTCTTTCCTCTTCTTTCCTCCTTTCTCCTTTTTACCTTATCTCCATTTCTTCTTATTCTTATTATTTTCTTCTATTTCTTCTTCTTCTTCTTCTTCCTTCTCTTCCCCCCTTCCTTCCTCACTCTCATCCTCCTCTTTCTCATTCTCTTCTTCCTCATCCTCTATTCCCTCCCTTCTCTGCCTTTTCCTCCCCTTCCTTATCTTTTCTTATTCCTTAATTCCCTCCCGTTCTTCCCCTCCCTCCCCATCCTCCTCCTCCTCCTCCTCCTCCTTATCTTCCTCTTCTTCCTCTTCCTTTTCTATCCGTTCCTAATCCTCCTCACTCCTCCTTACCCTCCCCCTCCTCCTTCCCCTTCCCCCTCCCTCTCCCCCTCCCCTAGCTCTTCCTCTCCTCACAGTCAAGGGATGATCTCGAGGGAAGGCCAAAGTGTGAGGATGGGGGAGAGGGAGAGGAAGAGGGGGGGGGGGAGGAGACAGGGGACAGGGGACAGGGGGGGGAGGGGGGAGGAGGCGGTCGTTCGGCCTGACTCCGGAATAATTCAGAAGCCGTCGATATGTCACCCTGCGGCCGACACCCCTTCCTGAGCAGGGAGTGAGAAGTGGGGTGGGGGAGGAGGGGGGGGTTAGAGGGAGTGGGGGTGAGGGTTTGGGAGTGATGCTGAGAAGGGTTACGGAGGGCTGGGGTTAGGGGATGGGGGGTAGGAGGATGGGGGCGGTCGGGTCGCCGAGGTTGAGTAAGGATATTGGTGGCTGGGTGTGTGTGTGTGCGAATTCGTCTGTGCGTGAATCCTGGGGTGTTTATCTGTTTATCTGCGTTTTTTTTCTCTCTCTCTCTCTCTCTCTCTCTCTCTCTCTCTCTCTCTCTCTCTCTCTCTCTCTCTCTCTCTCTCTCTCTCTCTCTCTCTCCACACGCAGACGCACACACACACGCACACACACACGTACACTCACACACACACACACACACACACACACACACACACACACACACACACACACACACACACACACACACACACACACACACACATATATATATATATATATATACAGATATGTATATATATATATATATATATATATATATATATATATATATATATATGTATATATATATATATATATATATATATATATATATATATATATGCGAATCTTTATAGATGATAGATAGATATGCGTAGGTATAAAAGTGCGTGATTGTATGTGTCTGGGGAGAGGATGATTGTATTTTGATTATATTTTGCATATATGTACGTATATAGGTATGCACGTGTGTATGCATGTATTTGTATGTGTACATCAGCAGACTGTCGCGCTGCCTTTGGACTGCTTGAGGCACGAGCACCTCGCGGGGGAAGCCTTGAAGGGAAGGGCCTGACGTGTGGCGTGTGGGGAGGGAGGGGAAGGGGAAGAGGGAGAGGGGGGGGGGGATGGCTGCAACACGCTACTGCAAGATTCAGGTGGAGAGGCAGCGCAGGGGCAGCAGCAGGTGAGGGGTGAGTCGGGCCGAGCAGAGGTCAGGATTCAAAAAGACTGTCCTGACAGATTTGTCAAGACTCCGTAATGGTGGAGAGGAGTACTAAGAGGCTACGAGGCTAAGAGGCTAAGAGGCTCGCAAGGAGATATCTTTTGGCGGGAATGAAGGAGCTGCCAGGATTATAGGGGTTGTATTTCGTGAGAAAAGAGTTCGTTGTTTACGGACAGCTACATTTACCGGAAGAGGCGATGGTCTTAAACACACTGTCATAACTCCAAACATAAAAGATATTTCTTATCTGTAGTTATTTCGTCACAAAAGTATGTTTCAAAAGAATTCGTAAATCCGAGATAGCTTCCCGAAATCGGTGTCGAACACTGTAAAAAGTCATTATTTACTGTACACGAGCGTATCGGGAGAGGAGGAAGGGGTAGGGGAGGGTAGGGGGGCATGGGGGGGCATAGGAAGAGGTGTGAGGTGATGGTAAAAGAGTAAGGAAGTGTTAGGCGAAAGAGGAGAAGCTAAGGACACGAGGAGGAGGCTGAGGAATCGCCGAGGCTTTTGGGGAGGCCGTGCTGGAGGGGAGCAAATTGAGCAAGCGATTATGCACCTTAGGGACGCCCCGAATTTATATGGGAGTGCGAGATAAAAGACACAAGTGGGACTCGTTCAAGACAGGGCTGGGAAGAAGTGTCGAAGGGCTTTTGCTGGAAGGAAGACGGAAGGGAGGGGGAGGGGGGGGCTTTAAGGGTCTTGTACGAAGGTACATTTTCTCGACATAATGTAACGCGAGAAATGAAAGACGTCCTCATCCTCAACTTACAAGTACGGAGCCTGTTGTACGTGTTGTTTTTTTATAATTATCGTTACTTTAGATACCGATGCTTCTCCATAGTATACATGAAGGCAAACACAATATGTGGACAACATATCGAAACTCAAGATGCCGAGTAACACTATGAGGTGGATAAGAGGCACAGAGGAAAAACATCTACATGATCAGAGGCCAAATGATTTCCAGAGAAAGAGACCAAGAGAAGGGCGTCGGGATAGGAGTACTGCACGCCCTTCGTCGGTAATGAGGGTGACGTATTGGGAAAGCCCGGGATCCTGTGCCGCCGCCTGACGCTGAAGGCGGTGTTGCCAGCACAGTGATCAGTCGTGATGGATGCGACTCCTGCGTGACGAATGTAGCCTCGATGTCACACCATATGTGCTGGACAGGGCGCGGGCCATCGAGCGGGCTTGTAGGGGCTATATTTCATTTGCGGAACATGTGACTAACGCTCGTGTCGACGGGACCAAGCTGTTGGTAGCGGCGATGGTGAAGATAATGACCCATGATGATAGTTATGCTTTTATCCTTACATATGATTTAAACTTTCTCCTGTGAGAATAGCTCTCTGTTAAAACTGCGAGTGTTTTCTTTTTCCTTTTAAAATGCTGTTGATGTTAAATTAAATAAAAAAGATAAGTAAAAGTGCTAGGAAAAGGATGGATTTCTTTATATTGATTAGGAAGGTATTACTTTTAATTCATAATTGATAAACCGTTAGTTCTATGCCGATGATGACGTCATTTCTAGCATTTGATTTGAATCGGATTCGTTACTCGATTATTAGTGCTTCAAGGTTGCTCCTAGTTGCTTCTAGATGAATTAAGTTATAATGCAGGAAAGGTGTAAGGCCAGAGCTCTTTCCTTCTCTTGAAGTTGATTTCGGCTCAGTCTCTCTTTCCGACTCGGAGAGAGAGATCTTGCAAAATTTCTCTTTGTGAGACAGAAACTTGATTCCAAAAAGTCCAAAAGTCCTGAAAGAAAAACGCCCTCACGTTTTTTCTTTCTTTTTTTCCTTTCGCCGAACGATAAACAACTAAACTCGACATCCATAAGACAAGAGCATTAAGCAGGGACCGACCGCCCGAACCGCCCGCCTCGCCGCTCCTCCCAAGTCCCGCTCTTTTCCCCCAACTGCAGCGCCTCCTTCCGCCCTCTCTACCGCGGCCGTAGCGGACTCTCGCGCCGCTATAACGATCCCTCAAGATTGAGTTGACATGAATGAAGGGTTTTCTCATTACTGCGAAAAAATGGTTGGCTTGTGTGCGAGGCCAGATTGCTTAAAAAAAAAAAAAAAAAAAAAAAAATCAGCGGCAATGCGAATATGGCGGATGTTCCGTCGTGTTCTAACCTCCAGGTCACGGGTCACTTTTTTTCTATCTCTGTCTGTTCATATAGCCTGTGATAAAGGTAAGAATGAAATCCTAATTATGATAACAAAATTTGTGCAGTATTTCCCCAAAACTTCAACCATATGGCATTAGAAGCCTTCAGTTAATACAGCGCCAAACCACGGTCGTCCTAAAATATCTCAAAAGGATACGAACATGAACAATAGACGGACCATTCGTAAGGCTTGGCATAAGGATTTCCACGACGAAGGAAAGGAAGAGACCTTTTATTCCTTCGGGAAGAAAATAGAGGGGACGTCCCTGAATTCAGGACAAGGGGCATCCTACAGGACAGAATCAAGGGATACCTTCAGGGACGGAAAGCCTTGTCTTTGGGAATTTGATCAAAGGAACGCCTCTTGAGGATCACGGAAACCCAGGCGTGGAGGGTGACCGGTGAAGTGGATGGCCTCGGGGCGTCGGGAAAGGGAGAGAGAGATGTTGTGTTTTTAGAACCAGGCTGTTCCTTGCGGTTGTGTGAATGGGGGGGGGGGGGGGGGGGGAAGGGAAGGGGCGCGGAGGACGGGTTAATTAGGATACATTTTTCCTGTGTAAAGTAGACATTTCCGTGGCACTGTGTGTTGCTTGTGTATGACAAGAGTCTCTCTCTCGCTCTCTCTCTCTCTCTCTCTCTCTCTCTCTCTCTCTCTCTCTCTTTTCTTACATTTTATCTTCTTTCTCCCATTCCTTCCTCCATCTCTCATACATTGCCCATGTCTCCTGTGCTAACCCGTGCAACATACCAACCTACCAGAGAAACATATAACTTCGCAGGATCGAGCGTAATGCAAGCGTACGCAATAGCATTGTAGGAAACGCGACGAAGGGGACAAGCAGGGAAACGGCGAAGGGGAAGCTGCAGTAGGCACAGGAGGAGAGACGTAGAGGAGAGCAGAGGCCGTAGCAGCAGCGGTAAAAGGCGAGACAGTATGCAACCGTAATGGCAGAGAGATTAGCGGAGATCAGTGGGAACGACATTGCAAATTTCAAGAGAGGAGGAGAAGAAGAAGATGAAGAAGAAGAAGAAGGAGAAGAAGAAGAAGAAGAAGAAGAAGAAGAAGAAGAAGAAGAAGAAGAACGAGAACGAGGAAAACGAAGAGGAGGAGGAGGAGGAGGAGAACGAAAACGAGGAGAATGAATAGGAAGAGGAGGAGGAGGAAGAGGGGAGGATTAGGAGGAGTAGGAGGAGTAGCATCAGCAGGAGCGCCTGCAAGAGTAGCAGAAGACAGCAGGAGCAGCGGCAGGTTATTGAGCCGCGGGTGTAATGGGATGGTGGGAGAGCCGCCATCTGTGCGAGATCTCAGACCCACATCTTGTTTAACTTTTTATCGAGATTTAAGTGATTTACCTGATATCTCCCTCTCTCTCTCTCTCTTTCTGTCTCGCTCTCTCTCTCTCTCTCTCTCTCTCTCTCTCTCTCTCTCTCTCTCTCTCTCTCTCTCTCTCTCTCTCTCTCTCTCTCTCTCTCTCTCTCTCTCTCTCTCTCTCTCTCTCTCTCTCTCTCTCTCTCTCACTCTCTCTTTCCATATCCATTTCCATTTCCATTTCCATATCGTTCTCTCTCTCTCTCTCTCTCTCTCTCTCTCTCTCTCTCTCTCTCTCTCTCTCTCTCTCTCTCTCTCTCTCTCTCTCTCTCTCTCTCTTTCCATATCCATATCCATTTCCATATCGTTCTCTCTCTCTCTCTCTCTCTCTCTCTCTCTCTCTCTCTCTCTCTCTCTCTCTCTCTCTCTCTCTCTCTCTCTCTCTCTCTCTCTCTCTCTCTCTCTCTCTCTCTCTCTCTCTCTCTCTCTCTCTCTCTCCCTCTCTCTCTCCCCCTCTCTCTCTCTATCCATATCCATTTCCATATCGCTCTCTCTCTCTCTCTCCCTCTCTCTCTCGCTCTCTCTCTCTCTCTCTCTCTCTCTCTCTCTCTCTCTCTCTCTCTCTCTCTCTCTCTCTCTCTCTCTCTCTCTATCTATCTAGATCTATCTATCCATCCATCTATCTATCCATCTATCTATTTATCTATCTTTTCATTCTTTCTCTCTTCCTTTCTTGTCTATCACTCACACGAACTCTCTCCCTATCCCACTCCCTACCTCTCTCCCTCTCCCATTCCCTCACTCCCTCTCTCTCTCTCCCTCTCCCACTCTTTATTTCCCATCTCCCCCCCCCCCCTTCCATTCTAGACCCTCTCTTATCTCCACCCTACCTCTCGGTCTCCGAAGGGGTACCTCATTGGCGTTTATTAAGCAGCGGGATAAAGTGTCGCCACGCCGTCTGGGTTTAATAATTACGTCATCTTGCGTAATGGCTGGGCTGACGGCGTTCCATCGACACCTCATTATGGTTGCCAACGCTGCCACCACTGCTCGTAATAGATGTCAGGATCGGTATTGATGGCAGTACTGCTCGTGGTGGTTATGGATTAGACTCAGGACGGTGATTTGGACAGTGATTTTTGGAATTATGTTCGGTGTGTTTAGATGCTAAGGGGAGTTTTAGATTTGAATTGTGATAGACTGTTTGGATTCAAGTTTTGAAAGTTTTGTATATATATATATATTCTTTTATTTTTTTATTTTTTTCGTCAATAGGAATGTTTGAATTCAAGTTTCGAAAGTTTTACATATATTTATGTTTTTTTTCTTTTTCTTTTTTTCATCAATAGGAATTTCGCAGTAAAAACTTTTTGTAATTTTTGTTTGTTTTAAAATCTTTTTTATTTTTTTTCATTGTTATTCTTTGGAAGCACCTCTGTGTCTAGCACAACAAAAATGCTTTAAAAAAATAACCGGACGCGAATGGATTTGAAATTGTAATTATAAAGATTCTTTACGTAAATTTAGCTGCGAAGGTTTTATGAACAGGCACAAATCTGCTTTTGTGTTTACCTTTTGACTTTTTTTTCCGTTTTTTGTGTGAGGATGTGAGCAGCGAATTTATTTTGAGGCGGAAGAAGACATTTCAAATCCCTTCTTGCTAAATTTGGTGGTTATTTGAGTAAAATATGAACCAAAGTTCAGACTCATTATGATTCTATGTTTCTCTCTCTCTCTCTTTCTATCTCTCTCCCTCTCTCTCACTCACTCTCTCTCTCTCTCTCTCTCTCTCTCTCTCTCTCTCTCTCTCTCTCTCTCTCTCTCTCTCTCTCTCTCTCTCTCTCTCTCTCTCTCTTTCTTGTCTATCACTCATACGAACTCTCTCCCTCTCCC
>BOPN01004013.1:130000-139007 GCA_017312705.2 Penaeus japonicus | reverse complement strand
ATATATAAATGTGTGTGTGTGTGTGTGTGTGTGTGTGTGTGTGTGTGTGTGAGTGTGTGTGTGTGTGTGTGTGAGTGTGTGAGTGTGTGAGTGTGTGAGTGTGAGTGTAGGTGTGAGTGTGAGTGTGTGTTGAGTATGCATGAGTGAATGAGACCAAGTATGGGTGTGTGTGTGTGTGTGTGTGTGTGTGTGTATATGTAAGTGAGAGAGTTGTGTGTTTGTGCAAGAGGGAGATAAGAATAGATGAAGCAAGAGAGAATGGAAAGATATTAATGACTTTAGATTGCAGTTTGTCTCAACATCACTATATTCACCAGATAAAAAATCAAGACATGGCTTTTCTACCTGACTAAGTGTCCAGGTATAGTTTACGTAGGTGTATCTATTTGATTCCTATTAACATGTACAGTTCTACACTGAGGTCACAATACAGTCAAATAAAATATAAACTAACTCAATTTCTAAAAACTAACTTGTTTGACTTTAAAATTATGACTCTCTGCTGAAAGAGACAAGTACCAATGAGGCTGACTTGCCTTGCATTACCCAACTACTCAGGCAATCTGAGGAAAATTTTAGGACTAAAATTTTAAGAAAAGGTAGCAAAAACAGCACCACCAAACTCTGTGAGGAGGTGAGGCAAAAACATAAGAGGTAGCATACTATTCAGCTCACAGTAGAATGGCCCTTCACACCAATCCACCTGTTATTCTGCTCATTTTAGGTTCATGGATAAAACGAACCAATGAAGTAACCTGTAGCATTATCTTCTTCTTTTTTTGATGTGCATCACTTTGCTTGCTTCACTCATTCATCAATATGCAGGATAAATTAACCAACCTCAATCTACAACTTGTTGCTTACCTTACTTCAGGAAGAAGCACCATCATGCAAAATATACTAAAATCAATTATGGCATATTCTTGTACTACTTGTTTATTGTATTCTAAGTCTAAAATCGAGAATTTTCATCTGTGCTTAGAAATCCTTTGCTTTCTATTAATATCTTTCCTCCTTCTAACTTTATCTTGCATGTAAAATTGTAAAAACACATTTTCTTGATACAAATTTTACCTTCATTGTCAATTTTATAATTCTTTTTATTTACAGGTACAAAAATATTACTTCCAAAATAATTTACATTTCACTTTATTTCCAGTCACTGGACATCATACAAAATGCGGAAGGATGGGAAAAGGAAGGAGAGCAAAGAAAAGAGGGAGTGAAAGAGGGAGGAAGAAAGACAGTGAGAGAGAGAGAGAGAGAGAGAGAGAGAGAGAGAGAGAGAGAGAGAGAGAGAGAGAGAGAGAGAGAGAGAGAGAGAGAGAGAGAGAGAGAGAGAGAGAGAGAGAGAGAGAGAGAGAGAGAGAGAGAGAGAGAGAGAGAGAGAGAGAGAGAGAGAGAGAGAGAGAGAGAGAGAGAGAGAGAGAGAGAGAGAGAGATAATGAGTTACCATATTCATATCAACCATAAAAACTATAACTCAAATTGAATTGCATATATGAGATACTGCTTTCTGAAATCAGGCTTTCACATTAGTGAAGATATCAATTCAAATCACTTGAATACCTATATACTGTTTACACTTTAATATTGCTAAAATCAAAGCTTGACTAGTGTTATGCAATGTACAATAACATTTTTCATCCAAAGTAATCTGTAAGTGCAGGAACACAGGCAAGTCTTCATTTTAGTGTCAACACATGAAACCGAACACAGGGGTAACTTATCAAGGTACAATAACTTATCACAATACAATGGTGATGACGATGAGTGATGACTCAGCTTGCAAGTGGAATGATAGCTGGCTGGCCATGTGACAGAAGAGAATGGAATGTTAAATAAAATCTGTATCTTTGATGGACATGACTGAAATATATCTCAATGCTGATGAAGTGCAATAAGCATAAGGCTCTTTGATTCACTGCTAAGACACACCTGAACCTCCAAGACAGGACTCTGTTATAGACTGATGCATCAAAAGACTAGTTCCTTGAGAAATTAATATTGTCTAGTGTCATGCTTGGGTTCTGAATGTGTGAAAACAGACAGCAAGGAAGGCTTGTTACAAATGTACTTAATAATTCACATTTGCATTTTGTAGATGAGGTATATCTGCTTCGTATTAGTAAATAGTCAAAAGTCCAAACTGAGAGCAGCGTAGAAAGGTAAATGAAATGATAAAATATTATATAATAAATTCCATATTCAGTATCCCACCAGCTTCAAATCATTTCACTCATGTTAATTCGAACACACTTTTTCCACAGGTTAACAATTACTGAACCATAACCTCTCAATGACAAGAAGACAAGCAATAACCTTCACTCTCATGACAAGCACATAAAAATAATAATAAATAAATAATACTGGAATAAAAATGACAAAACAAATAATGATATTATCAATGAAAAAAGGTATAATAAAATAACCTAACTATTTTGAATACATCAAGTATTGGGTCAAGTCACCCAATATAATAAACATGAATCAAATTTCAGGCATATTCTCACACAATAAAATAATTTAAGGGGTGAAAAAGAGAATGAAAATTCTACTATTCAAGACTGAAACTAAATTTCAAAAGTATATGACTAGCTTCAGCCTAATAAAACTAGAAAAAAAAAAAAAAAAAAAAAAAAAAAAAAAAAAAAAAAAAAAAAAGGAAATTCAATGAACAGGACAATCTCAAAATCAGTTCAATGGCTTAAACATTTGGTAACTTCTTAATATACATATATACAATATTGCTTGAATGCAGAATGTTCAAGCCGCTCAACAAATTTACAATATATCTTAATTTGCCTCTGTAACATATTGTATGTATACCCTATTCATAGATATGAGACTATACATATCTCCATACATAAATATATATATATATATATATATATATATATACACATATTGTATTTTGATTTAACCTGTCACATATATATGTGTGTGTGTGTGTGTGTGTGTGTGTGTGTGTGTGTGTGTGTGTGTGTGTGTGTGTGTGTGTGTGTATGTGTGTATGTGTGTATGTGTGTATGTGTGTATGTGTGTATGTGTGAATGAGTGAGTGAGTGAGTGAGTGAGTGAGTGAGTGAGTGAGTGAGTGAGTGAGTGAGTGAGTGAGTGTGAGTGAGTGAGTGTGAGTGTGTGTGTAAGTGAGTGAGTGAATGAGTGAGTGAGAGTGAGAGTGAGTGTGAGTGTGAGTGTGTGTGTGTTAGTGAGTGGGTGAGTGAGTGAGTGAGTGTGTGTAAGAGTAAGTATGTGAGTGCAAGTGTGAGTGCAAGTGTGGGCACAAGTGTGGGCACAAGTGAGGGCACAAGTGTGGGCACAAGTATGGGCAATAGTATAAGCACAAGTGTGATCACTGTGTGAGCACAAGTGTGGGCACAAGTGTGGGCACAAGTGTGGGCACAAGTGTGAACAAGTGTGAGCGTAAGTATGGGGGTAAGTGTGAGTGAGTATGCATTACCGTGTATAGTGTGTGTGTTTTGAAGAGAGGAAGTGAACTTACTTACTGATTTGGATACACACAAATTGTTAATCTAATATTTGTAAACTGTTCATTATTATTACATATTGTTTAATAGCTTGAAAGATATCAAGGGTAATCTTTGATTAAGACCCTTAACCAGTATATCACAGAATGTTTAGTTGTGATGGATCTTCATTATAACACCACTAGGTTTATGGAATATCTTCTTTCAAACCAATATGTATCAAAATGTGCTTACATGCATGATTTCAATTAGAAACGTGTGCTGCTAATTATTACTGAGCAGATAATCTCTTTGTTACAAAAGTTCCATGATGACCAGATAATATGGCTCTTCTACCATTTTCGGCAGATGCAATGCAATGACAATCCAGCCTATCCTCAAAATGCTCCACACTCTGTTTTCTAAATTAAACAATATCAAGATCAAATACTTGATAATAAATGCAGACAGTCACAAGGGTCAGTACCTCTGGCCTAATGTGACACTGTTACGGTGAAGGAAACATTACACATGGGAGGAAATGTCATGCAAAATGAATAACGTTGCTATATGAATAATATAATCCTACTATCAAAGAATGCAAATGTCAAACTACATAGAAAATCTTTGTAATTCAGGCACAATATTTCTGAACATTTTTTCTTAGTCTGTGTGTGTATTTCATAGATTTTTTTTTTTCACTATAATTTCTGGTACGTTTAATAGTATTACCAGAATAATGCAATATATATATACACAAATTATATGTGTCCTTTGGCAATGCTCTGAGGTTTAAGGTCCTTTCAGCTTTGTTTCCAATATCATCATATCCTTCGAAAAGAAAATATATACTTTTCAGTAAAGCACCACTCTGTTAAGGGAGTAGAGTTGCTGCTACATCTTACAGAGTTTACATCAACAACAAAGACTATGAAAATCAAATTGCTCACTTTAATCATAATAGCATTAATAACAGATAAAAATTGGCAAGGAGTAAAAGCCTCAGCAATAAATATTATCCATATATGATGTATGTATTATAATTCACAATGATAAACATTTAACAAATCTACACAGACATAACAATATCATCATGCCATTTGTGAGCAATTTGCAATCACAACTTTCAATGACAAAGAAAGCACTTCAAAGTACCTTGCTTCAGTCTTCCTCTTTCCATATAAATAAATAGTTTCCTAGTCACCTACACATGCATCTTTTGAGGATTTTCAAACCTCTCAAACTGCCAGAGTCCATACTGTCAGTTGTCTGTTGTTAATTGGTGTAGCACCATGACCTTGTCAGGCCCTACATCATGGTGGGAATTATGCATTAAAGCAAGAGACAAAGTTACTACTGGCTTCGTTTTCATCCACTGTGCTCCTTACTGAGGGCGCTGGGGCAGCTGGGGTCGGTCTGGTAGTCTTGGAGGTATGATTGGAACTGGCCGTCTGCAAAAAGAGAGAGTTCTTGAAATTCTTCATGGTACACATTTAACATGAGAGATGAATTGAAATATCTTAAGCTTAATAAATTCCTGAGTAAAAATGATGGATGAATTAAAATCACTTAAACTTACTGTATTTTCTAATCTGATATTTCAAAGTCTATTCTACATTTCTCTTTCACTTAGATTAAGATTACCTTCTTACTGGAAATACTTGAAAAATTAATTACCATTCATCTTACACTAAATGCAGAATGAAACCAACAAAACTCAATATTACTTATCTTTGCTGAGCCTTGTGGATGGCTAGGATTAGAAAGCTAAAAATATATCACACTACAAAACATATCACACAAGAGATGTGAGTAATAAAAGAAAACTCAGGGGAAAATTAGTTTCAGAAGGATCTTTTTCTTGTCATCAAATAATAGAATCCAATTCAATTTAAGTCCTTTATTTTACATTGGCTTGGTTTTAACAGGAAGATAGCAGACAGTAACAAGGACAATTACACCATTCTGCCAGCTACTCAGGAGAGTTGGGTGCAAATAACAAGTCCTCAGGTTGAGGAAAATCATCAACAGTCAAAGGTACAGAGGGTTAAACATGATACCCCTATACATGCACAATAAGGCCATCAATCAAGAAAATAATAAATGTGTTGATTCTGATCTGGCAGGACTGAGGTAGAAGCCTCCAGACACTTTGAGTAAATGTTATGCACCAGATGAACAGAGCTGGCAGCTTGTGCATCAAGCACCCTTTACAACGTAATTTTTATACATATACCGTTTTCTCAAATCAATTAAAAGTATAAATTTCCTGAAGAGAAAAATACAGTAGCTTTGAATAAATGTTCTTGCAAGTAATCATGGTAATACTTTCTCCCAACATCTCCCACAACCTGACTAGGGACCCATAATTATCCTACAGAGAGATGTCAGTCTTTGCCTATTTTTTTGTTGTTTCTTCTTCTCCACTCTAATCCAAATATAATCATTTTCATAACAATCAGAACAAGGTACCACAGGAATCAAGAACTACTCACACACAAGAAAAGACACTGACCGGATACTAAAAGAGCCTACATGCTTATATTATTGCATCTGATGGAGGTCTCCCTCAGCACACAGGCCTGCAATATCAGCAAGGTACTGCGGCTCTTTGGGAAGACACCCTATCAATGAATTATCGGTGAAGAGACAGATGCTACAGATATAACTACAGTGATGTCCCATTTGCCATCCTAGTGTCCTTCATTCATAAAGCAAATTATTAACCTCAATACTGTCTTGACAGAAGATTATAGTTGATCATTTACTCTCTCTACTATTGCAAGAAACAAGGCATAGTGTGACACAACTGTAGCAGGAACAGCCATTACTGAACATTTTTTACATGATAGCGGTAAGGCTAGGATATTCTTTAGATTTTATCTTTTTTTAGTCTATAAAATCCATGTCTTTTATGCATTAAATATTTATTACTGACATCTTTTCCACACTTTTATCTGACAAACAATGTTTACAATTTTGGGTGCATAAAATCATTACATTCCTCAACTATAATTCACATATATCATACAACTGATAGCAATTACCAATAACACAAAGTTACATACATTCTAGCAAACATGTGTAAGCCATTATATAAACTCTGAAATATCAACATCCACGAAGAGTAATTAACAAAGACTGAGGCCCTATGAGATGACGTGAGTATATTGTCTTCTTAAGTTAACTGACAAACACAAATTACTAAAGCATGTAACAAAAATGAGAGAAAAAAATCTTGAAGGACCCTGACACATAAAAACAATGTAGTGAAATCAAAATCTGTTGTATAGACATGCTGAACATTTGAGTCACCCATTACAAATGCATCAACACACTATGAATTCAGTCACCTACCATATACATATATATACAAAGTTGACTTATCAGACACTTAGTTACTGTATAACTACAACAGCCACTTGCGTGACATCTAATTATCCCCAACAACAATGTGCAGTACTCACTACCACATACTAAATGAGGAGTGAGGCATTGTGACTCTGGTGGTGTTACCTCTACACCAGCAGTCAAATGCCACACACGTCATTAGGTGCAGACCACCATAGCAAACAATTCAACTGCACTAAAGTTACTAGTTTACCCCCTTCCTAGACATGAATATTGCTATCTACAGATTACAATACAGGTTATGCAATCTCAACATATTTTTGGAATGAATGTATTGTTTTGTGATTATTGAACATAATATTCAATTTCATTCTGAATCTGACCAAAGAGTATTGATAAAGAAAGAAAAAAAATAAAAGCACACAAACAATTATGTCTACCACAGCAAACACCTCACTTTGACCCTGTTCAGCAATTAGATAAAGAAAAAAGCAGCCATACAGTATTATGAATTGTTCTGTAACATTTGCCATCACATCAACCAAGTGTATGTTATTAACTTTAGGTTAAGGTGCAAAGGGTACAAACAAAGCAACAATATGTTGTTGTTGCCAGCATCTTGCTGCACAAAGGTCTTCCACATTTACACCAACATAGATCTCACAAACCGATTACAATATTAGCAAGAGAGAAACCCTTAACAGCTTGGCCATGAGCTTCCAAGCACTTGATTAGCAACACTTCAAAGCAATCAAATTCAGATTTGTGATGGCGCCCCTCTTTATATCTTTTCATATCCACAGAAAATTTACAGCAAACCCTCAGGTGCCAGATAACTTGCATCTATCAACATGACAGTATCTGAATACAAGTTCTCAGATTTTTTTTGTATATATAGATACTAGGTCTGAAGCTGTATACATGGTTTGTTCTGTCACCCATAAGTTTTAACACATTTTGTACTTCTGCAAAATCAAGTTCCACTTCAACAAAAAGCAAGTCTTATTTTGCCTGGGTAAAGATACAATTGAAAACCACATCAGTTAGTGAATTGTGTATATTTCACTCATTTTTAGTGCATCTGGTTGGATCCCTCATGATACCTATAAGCTGACAATCAAAGCTACTGAAAGAACATCTTAATTTTATGATGCTTGCTCCTCAGGACGGTTTCCTGCTGCTGTTCTTAAGGGTGGTAGCACTGCTTTTCAATTTAGTGTAAATCAAAGGCCTTAACACGAAAAAAGGTAAGTGAAATTGGTAACCAAGATACAAGATTTTCATGTCTAACAGCCTAACAATATTTCTACAGCAACTTAATGTCCCTGGACTGCTTCAGTAAAGACCATTGAAGATCTTTCACAAACAGCTGTACTATCAATTGGAACTATTGTAGGGCAGACTGACTGAAAATATCATTTCATCTATTTGTGTATATATCTGGAATGTGTGTATACATACATACATACATACATATACATATATCTTTATTGATATATATATATATGTATATATATGTATATAATATAATACAATATAATATAATATATATATATATATATATATATATATATATATATATATATATATATATATATATATATATATATATATATATATATATATATAAATAAATGTACACACAGAAATCCATTACCCTCTTCTTATACTCTTGCCCGGTATTCCTTTAAAATCTAACATATTACTTCATTTGATAATTATCTATAATTACATCTTCACTTTATTTTAAGTCTTAAATCAAAGAAAAGGATAAATAAAAGCTGATAGGGAGCATCACTGCCACATCTACTTATAAACCTCAAATTAACAACACAGTCCTACTACTCACTGAGACATGATATATTCAGTGAAATCTTGAATTTTTGCATTTATACACCACATAATAAAATCTCTGATTACATTATTTGATTCTTCAATTTGCATCATTCTTGTAATACAACATTTTTTATACACTGTAATTGCTCAACATAATAAATACAAATAAAGACATCTGCTTCACAATTACTTCTTGAAACCAAAGGAGGAGAGGAGTTCGTTGGTGGCCGCGTTGACAGCAGCGCCCGCAGCAGCATTCACAGCTGCTTGTTGCACACGCTGAGAAACAGATGGGTTCGAGGACCCACCGCCTCCTCCCGAACGGCTGGAGGGAGGGGGAGGGAGGGAGG
>BOPN01004013.1:115000-117500 GCA_017312705.2 Penaeus japonicus | reverse complement strand
AATTATACAAACACTGTACATCAGTTAGAAAAAGTATCTAAATTGCCCTTAAAGTTATCTAAACCCAACTTTCTAAATCATGTTTAGCTGGCCAATAGCTTATTTCTATACCCATTCAAAGGTTCACTGTCTTAGGATACAAACCAAACTTCACTTCCCATTAATACTACTTCCATGAGTGTGGTGCCAATATTTTAATCTAAATGAATGTGTAATGTACAACAGATATTTCAAAATGGATAGAATAGTATAAAGAAGAAACATGAGTAAGTAAATGTAGAGGTAGATGGGAAGACAGACTAGAGAGAGAGGGATAGAGAATACCCAAAGGTATACTAGACAGAATAAAAAGTTTTGTTTAAATAATGGAGGAGAGGAGGAAAATGGATGAGGACCTGTCATGAATAAACTTGATGCATGAGTTATAAAATATCAGAATGTGTTTTTTAAAGCATCAATTCTTATTCTTCTGAATGAATGATAATGAAAAAAATGACCCATTGGACAAACTTCTATCTACTTCATGCAAGTAAAACAAGGAAAAAAGTAGAGTTTAATAATTTTACATGACAGTACTTACGATGGGATGAGGGGAGGGGGAAGTCCACCCGCATTCCCCCCTTGACGTGCTGGTGGGGCAGGGGTAGGGCGTGATGGGATGGCTGGGGCAGGGCGGCTACCCCCTGGGACTGGGGGAGGAGCTCTGGACACTGCAGGAGGAGGTCCTCTTCTCATGTTGCCTCCAGGTGAGGGAGGGCCAGTCTGGCCAATCCTGGAACATTATCATCTCATTATATTTTACTCCTTTTCTTTTCTTATCAAATTCCTGTTCATTTCTTTGCTTAGGCTCAACCCATAGCAGATGGGGTGCTTAACAAGCTAACTGGCAGTCAAGACCAGCGATTTCTAAAGCCTTTGGCACCAATTAAAATTAGAGGGATGTGGAAAATATTTTCTCTGCCCTCTGTTTAGCGCAGACTTGCCTAACTAATATTTTCCCTTAAATCCATCAAGCAAGGATTAAGACCTGTAGCTCTGAAACTAGCGCTGTTACAGTCATAATAATTCATAACTGTGAGCACACTTCAACTGTGACCAGTTTCTGATGGGGAGTCATGTATGCTTTTAGGCCTATTCAGAGCTATTGTCATGACACCCATTTACATTGGGTTGACACATGACATGAAACATTTGCTGTAGTCTGGAGTGACAACAACATATAGCATTTCCTGTATTAAAATTCCTACACATGTATCTTGTCTAAACTCATTCACACCAGCTGGAAAAAGCACAGTCATTAGGTGGCATCTATACGTGCCATACCTCTGGGTAGCCATTTTAGCCGTGAGTTATATAAACTGACTTGCAGGAACTGCAAGTATCCTTCAGCAGCACAAATTTTCAGTTCAGGATTGGATTGCACTGTTGACTGTAAGGCAGTATCCTTACTATATCATTTCAATTGCCTGTTTTTCCCTCAGTAAAGGAATTTAAAAAAGACCCTACACTAAACAGTTGTCATAAAAGACTTTTCCCATTTAGTAGAACCTAACTGAAGGGGTAGATCATCCCCTAGAACGTTCTCATATTCTTACCTTGGACTCTCCTGACCAGTGGCAAGCCAGTCATCCTTGACAGGGGGTGGCATAGGTGTGCTGACTGTGGCCATGGAGACATCTCCGATTACTCTGAGTGCCTCTTTGCAAGCATGGTACATTCGCAGCATCTCCTCACGCTTGCGAGCCTCCTCTGGACTCTCTTCCATCATGGCATTCTGAAAACAAGAATAAATGTCAAATGTAATGAAAAGAAGGGAAAAAAGAAAAAGAAAAAGAAAAAACAAAAAAACAAACTGAAAGCCATTCCCCCATGAGACAATATAACATATGAATCAAAAAAAAAAATCCTAAAGATTCAAATCCCTGAATTTTCAATTCACAGAAGAGACCTACCTGATCTCCACAAGCATAGAGATGAGCTAGGAGTTCACCCATGATGAACTCTTTGGAATTGTTGATCATCAAGTGCATGAGAGCCTTCGGTACCAAGTCCCGTGTTGTCTTGGTGACAATTTTCATGTATGAATCGACCAAATTCCTAATTGTCTCGACTTGACGCTCTAGTTGAGGATCCATCGATGTTGACATCTCACTGCCAGACTAATTGGATAAAAATACTGTAATTAATCCTGCTAAATGTAATATGCTACAATGCAATAAAACCTATTGCTTGATGACGATGCATAATGAAACAAAAAACCTGTAACTGTTGATCTGTGGATTTGTAAAAATAAATACAATCTATAGAAAACAGATACATTTATAATGGAGGAAGAGGTATAACATTTCAAGTAAATCAGATGAAACACAGAAAAAGGGGGATAAAACACATCATGCAAGGTGATCCCTTCAATTTTCAATCTTTAGTATAAATTCGCATCAATTGGTCAACCCACAAGCTCTTTCAAGTACATCACGAACACCTGCAGATATTCCAGATC